>CM024582.1:22614260-22899151 GCA_014182395.1 Eucalyptus sp. ANBG9806169 | reverse complement strand
CATTCATACATCGATATTGGTCTAGTACTAGCAATTTTTCTGGCCATGGTTTTAAAAGATATAATCGTACTTTGAAGTACATGTATTTCTTGACAACGATAGTTCGATTTTATAATCATTGACCTGTTCAACCTCTTCCTCCCAACAATACATAAGTATGTAGACATTGTCGTGTCATCCCAGCGTCATGTTTACATAATGATTTCAACCTCTTCTTGCATGCGTTGAATTTTATTATTTTACCACATTTTTAGACGTTTCAATGTCATTTTTACGCTGTTGACAGCTTTTGGTCCCATCTCAATCTCTGCAATATATCTAATAAACTTTTCTTTGACCTACCAAGAGAAGGCAAATTAGCCATGGTTAGTAATCTCATTTAAAGGTCCTTCAACTGACATCATACTATTTTTGTAATACAATCTTTCCTTATTGTAACTATAATAAAACCATATTTTGTTAATAATGTTCATTGTTTAATTATGATTGGCAGTATACATATTACTAAAAGTACCCACACGTTGCTTGTAATAAAAACTTGACATTTAAAACAATTTGCAAAAATTGCTTTATAGGAAAAATTTTAAAATATAACTAATATAAAAAGAGATTATTGATACAATATGAAGAATATGCATACGTATAAAAGAAAACTCTTTTTTCAGGGAAAAAATGTCTATAAGATTGAAAGATTCAGAATTTTAAATTTTAAATAAATAGCAGCAAATAAAATGGAATCACTAATTTATGGAATTTTATGTTTCTTTTCAACAAAAAAGATAATTCTTTTCTGGATGAAAGGATGAATTATTTTCCACTTACCCATTTATAAAGTTTATATATGAAAGAATGTACCAGCACTTTTCGACCGTTGACTTTTCTTTATATGATTCCTGTCAATTATCCGAGGATTTCCGTTTCGAGACTCCGTGCCTTAGAGCCGTTATATTTCTATTTTTTTTAATGTTAATATTCCTACATGTCATTCATCACGTCGACATTTTTCTAATAATCGCATGTTTTTCTGTGCCACATCTTTTAAAGAAATAATCTTTGTCGATGTCATCCCAATCATTTTACGTAATAATTCCTAACAAACTATGTATTAGGAAAATCTCAAATAAGGGCTTGAAGTGGGTTCATTTTCTCAAAAGGACCCAAAGTGGGCACTATATCAAATAAGGACCCAAAGTGGCTAATTTTGTCTCAAATAAGGACCCAAACTTTCAATCTTATTTACAACTTGGGGTAGTTTTGTCCAAGAACATTTTTTCTTTAATTTTTTTTCTTTCTTCATCTTCCTCACACCTCCTCCTTCGCTTTACATTGCCTCCTTCTTCAACACCATCGGGGCCCCTATTGCTGACCTCGTGACTTCATGTCATCATGGTTGGTCGCTAATGACAAGAGGCGGATTGGAGTTATTTGCTCTTGGTCACCTTCTTGAATGCTAAAATCTCTCCAGTTCCTTGAGATGCATCAAATCTCGGCTTGATTGTGCTCAGCCTAAAACTCAGATTGACCTCCATCGACAACAACGATGCGGGATTTTCTATCAGGGCAATGTGTCCAGTGAATGAGGCTTCAGATTGAGGACATTCTTATCAATGGGTGGTAATGGGCAACGGAGTGTGATTTCTACAATTAATGATGTCAAATACAACTAATGATCAATCTCAAGATGGAGATCGATTGAAGTTTGTCAGTCAGTGAGAATGGCAAGAGTGTGAGGATGGGTGTCTCCAAACTGGGATGTGGAAGAAGAAGAGCCAATTTAGTTGGAAAAGGAAGGATCTTTGAAAGGGTTAATTACATAAGAGGCAAACCCAGAGTTTTGAAATTGATGAGGGCAAACTCTTGCGAAGTTGAAATCAGTCGCCGGATTGCAACAAAATTGTTCTTTGGCATGAAATTGTTGATCACCAAGTGTTAATTGAATAGAGGCATAAGTTAGTCAAGCAAGGCGATCGCGTGCTTGGATATTGCTACTGTTGTTGGCAAGCAAGACTGAAAACAGCACAAAAGAATTGCGATTCTTTGGAGGTTAGCGGAAGGCCTAGAATAAGTGGAGTTTGTTGCACTCTCGAGGTGAGATGAATACGTCGCTAAAGGGTTAGTTGCATTAGCTTGGGAGTTGGACAAGAGTTGAGTCTCGGCAAAAGCAAATTCATATTATGGTTTTTGAGATCAGAATTTGCGATGAATGTTGGAATAAAAAGAACTTATTTTCGAAAGCTCATTTTGACGTGGAATTGTTTACAAACCATTTGAGAATTTAGTTTAAAATTTTCAACGAGTTGGAGTACTACGTTGTAGCTAGCTCGTGTTAAAAGAAAACACAATCTTGGTCATACAACGAGATGACACAAAGAGCCATGGAGAGGCTGATAATGGAGTGATGTAGAGTGAGAAGATGAAGAAAAGAAAAAGAAAGAAAGAGAGAGACAAAAAATAAACCACAATGTTCTTGGACAAAAGTACTGGCTGTGAATAAAATTAGAAGTTCGGATCATGAGTGAGATAAAGTTAGCCACTCACAGGTCTTTATTTGAGAACTGTGTCCCACTTTAGGTCCTTTTTGAGAAAATGAACACTTGAATCCTTATTTGAGATTTTCCCTATATGTATTATGATGCCATAGTTTCTTGATAAAGTTGTTTTGTATTCCTCTTCTTGCTTGCATTGAATTTTACCATATTTGTGGACGTTTCGGATGTACACAATCACATTCTCACACTTTCTATTTTTATCATCACCTTACTTATATCTAAACCCCTGTTGATGTCATGCCTAGATCGTTCTTTAGTCACATTTCAATCTCTGTCATATATTTCTAAACTTCTCTTTGACCTTACCAAAAGAAAGGCATATTAGCCATAGTTAGTAATCTCATTGAATAATATCATATTTATATTATCCACAATCTTTCATGACTTGTAACTATGATAAGACAATATTTTCTTAATGATGTTCATGTTAATTATGCTTTGCACAATATATATATATATATATTTATTTATGAAAAATTGACATTTATATCATTTTTGCTAGAATTTTTTTGTTACAAAATATCTAAAGCATCAATTCACAATTAAAAAAAAAATTGCACGTACATTGAAAGAGATAAATATTTATAAGATGCCTCTAACTTGTTTTCGATTTGATTGGATGAGAAGAAAGTTAGGGAGTGCATGACAATTTCTGAAATAGAGATCGAGTTTCTGCCCATAAAGTGATTTTCTCAATTTCTATTCTCTGGAACGAGTTTCTAAGCAAAAAACAACATTTGATAATGATTCAAAATTTCTGTTTAGGAAAATTTCCATTTCTTGGGCGATGGCGGCCATCGTTCAATGTCTACGTATTCGACATTCAACAAGCAGCTAGAGTTCGGCAAGTGGCTGGCATCCGGCGTCAAGCATCTTACAGCGGGGCGGCAATAGGCTACGAGTGTCTAGCGGTAGGTGTTTGATGGTGGCGATGACAGCGGCAGGAATCCCCAGGGTGATGGGGTAGGCGGCGAGGCAATGACGAGCAAACAATAAAAAAAGTATTAATTTCTTGCTTTTGTTTCATAAATAAAATCTGCTCAAATCAAAGTGTTTCTAGAGATGAAGTCGCCACAAGGCAAGTAATCCAAGCCTGCTCATGTCATTCGCCAATTCAGCAAAGACTAAATTAATAGGACCGTATAAATTCCTAATTTAAAGCTAACCATCTCTGCCTTGTCCTTTTGTTACGACATTTGTGGGAGGAAAATGGCGACCAAGCGTTCGGCAAGTCGAAGCAATTCTTCTTTTATGTTCCCAAAACGAATGGTGCTGATTTAGCAGTTTTTTCCGTCCATGGCAGACAAATCGAAGGGGCGAGAAAGTGGGAACGAACTTGCTCGAATGATCTTAATGTGGATTGTGAACGTGAGCGTTGAGAAACGGAACTCTGTTGAGGAAGATCTGTTGAGCAGCCTTGACTCATTTGGAAGCACACGCAGGCACTTCAGCGACTCCATGGCTTGCGAGTCTCATCTTCAGACCGTGTTTCTTAATTTCTTTGGGAGGCCTCCGTCTCTCAGCTACAGAAGGTGATGCGACTGTGAATCATATTATTATGTTATCCAGAACGAAGATGTAAACTAAGCATCTTACAGGTGGAGCCTCCTTCATGGACAGTAACTATCGAAACCATGTGTCCTACACTTGCAGTGTCGTGCTGTTTCACCAAAGCAAGCAACGATTGATGATTAAAAATGACTTATGTCTGGAGTCAAGCGATAGAAATCAACGCTAGCTCTGTCTGACAGGGTTGCTTTCTGTGATGTTCTGGAAAACGCAGTAGCCCTGGTATAAAGTGCTTTTTACTGAGAATGGCTGGTGCAAATGTAGCAGAGAACTTTCAATAACCTCTGGATTTTATGGGCTTTTTCCGTGCGGCCGTGCCAATATTTACTATGTTTCACATGCTCATAAATCCGTATAAATGTAAAGCAAGTCGCTTGTTTCAGAGTTCCATGAATTTGCTGCAAGATTCCCGTTTGAATGGACATTTGAACCTGAAGATTTCATTATAGATGGACATCACTTTTTCCATTGCATGTATGTATCAAATATCAACAAGCAAAATCTCTAGCTTATAGACTTAGGGAGATGCTTTTTCTATCCCTGGGATCAAGTGCCGGTTGAGCAGAAAAGGGCAGTAAATCGCCGATTAGGACGTGAAAATTGAGCCGAGAGAAATCTAGGTGGGGACAACGAAAGAGTGCCGTGAGAAAATTGGGCGAGGCCAGCACTCGATGAACCAATTTCAGGCGGTCAAGGTAATGGGATGTCCTGTTAATCCAAAGGCTTCATTTTTCGAGCGGAAAGGATTTCGAAGAAGTTCGACGGGCATAAACAGTATGCTGAGTCGCTACAAAACGTGGATGTGATGGGTGAAATTATTATGATAGACCGAAAGGTCGACATGGTGGAGCCTGTCATGGAGATCACCGCCAAGAATTGTGACCATTACCATTGTCTCGAGTTCCATGAATTCCCTACAGGGTTCCTTATTTAATGGTTTTTAACCCTGAAGGTTTTTCTTGCAGATGTAGATCATCTTTTTCACTGCACATATATTTCCACGAAACGACAAGCAAACCTCTTAGCTTGTAGATTGAAGGGAGATGCTTTTTATTTTTGTGGGACCAAGTGCAGGTTAAGGGGATAAAAAAGCAGGTGAAGCCCGATTAGAACGTGACATCAAATGTGAAATCTGTTAAGGCGGCGATTTTTCATGGATTGATGATCGAGCTGAGCAAGCAAAATTCATGTCATCCTCAATAACGACAACCAGAAAACATCTGACGCTTCTATAATTTGTCGTTGATAAGGCTGTCGTTGTGCCTCAAGAACTAGAAGTGGAAGTTTTGAATTCCATCTTTAAGAACTGGAGGATTTAGGGGATTTTGAGCTTGAGGAAGAATCTCAGGGGAGTATGTCTTCCATGACGATGGAGAGAAAATTTAAGAGAAAAGCCCCTCCCATGTTGATCTGAAATTTAGATACAAATGAGATTTGGGCGGGAGAAATTCGTAGCAATAGAAAATGGAAAGATGGACAGAAGAACAAATTTGATTTCATTATGACAGGCAATTGGAAAAATCAATTGATGGATCGATCATGCAAGTTCAGTTTGATCTTTTCTTAAAGGATGAAATTTTGATTGATTCTGTAGATATGGTTACAAATCGAGAGGATTTTAACACATGCTTTATTAAATAATCCGACATTTCAAAAACTCAAGATTGAGCTTCTTCTTTTCCTAATAAAGGGAGAATGATGCCGGATGCCTTAAGTTTGGAATTATGTCTTTTACTTGATGAATTTAGGATAGTGAAATCTCTGATATTTCCTTCTTTACCTAAGTTGGCTAAGGGTATTCATAGTATATAATATATGAGTTTATTATTTCTATCATTTTAACTTTTTAGATGAGTTGATATATTTTATTCTTTTTTACGGAAGATACCATAGGATCAAGTTGGTTTTTAAGCTTTAGCTAGGCTTTTGTTATATTCTGCGTTTTTTCTCGGTTGTTTTACAACCGAGTAACAGCTGTGAGAAAGGGTTGCAACTATATTAACTTGTTATGTTTACAGGATCACGAAGTTTTGCCTCTTTCTCTATAAATAAAAAACCTAAAGAGATTTACCGTGTATGCATTTTATGCTTAGGTACCCTTCAGGCATTCATGTTGGCAAGTTGCCACTTAGTGCTTTTTGTTTCCACTGCATCGAAGTTGAATAAGGAAAATAAAGCTATTTGAAGTCTCAACTTCAAGCAAAGAGAAAGCCTCTTGTGATCAAGGGGATTAATAGATGCGTCCATTACATGCAACAAATAGGAAAAGTCTAGTTCTTGCCAACCTCAAGACTAGAAACATAGATTTTATTCCACACGTGAGAAGAATACTATAGAGCAAATAATACTCGGCTCTATTTCCGATCCTTCAATTTTGGGAAGTTGCCGACGCGTCTCCTGTGGCGAACTTTTGAGTTGGATTTGGTATAGAGTAGGTCAACGAAAGGAACAAGAGGAGACCACCAACACGAAAACAAGAAAGCTCACGTAAATTGCCACCATATTCAGCTCCTGCGGGCTCGTCAGGTTTCCGGAGATTCGATCCCTAAAAAGTAGAAAAGTAGGCAACACCAACTGATACCGTTAAAACGTGAACCGCCAGAGTGCGAGGCAATAGGAGTAGTAGCCGGTGATCCAGATCGCGATGAGGAGGCTATGAAAACCGTACTGTTGGGGACCATGAACCGGTAGAGTTTCAGCCAGTCAGGACAGTGTTTCCGGCTTCGTGTCGTTTTTCAGCAACAATGGCGCTGGAATTGGCAGAAACGACGGTGGACTTCGGCTGGATGATTTGGAGAGTCATCCCCAGTATCCTCCTGGAGGACTGAGTGCGGCTTAGTAAAGTGGCAGTTGCAATTATAGTGGCCACTGCAAGGACTATTGCGAGCAGTTCATCTCGGAGATGGGAAAAGATGTGAGCCACTCAAAGATGGTCAATTCCATGCTTAATAACTTTGATAGAGAATACCGGGAGTAGGAGGTCCTCCCACGTGTCCTCCCACAGCATAACAACTTCACAAGATTCTGGAAGATTTTCATTGCCGTCTTCTTCACAATTATTTTGAAATTCTCAACCCTCCACTTCAGATCTGGAAGATGCAAGGGACACAAAATGAAGTGTATATCCCTCCGAATTATAACTACTGCTTTGTCACTAGCTTTACTATTTTGAGCAAGATAAGCTTTCTTATAGCACTCACTAAAGTGACAAATTTTTATTCGTTCACTTGTGTGTCATAACATCTACAAAATATTTATTTAAGTGTCACTACTTTTCCAATCGGTGCTTGAATGCCATGACTTAAAAAAAATGTTCACGAAGTGTCAAAAATCCGACGAGGTAAGGCACTCATAGTGGGCCTTTTTAAAAAAATTATGATACTCAAATGATCGATTGAGAAATTATATAGGATTCAAGTGATCGAAAAAAAAAAAAATTATATCACTCAAATGAATGCAATACGAAAATTATGATACTCAAGTAATCAAAAAAAAGTTTACTAAACCTTATTTATTAAATGCAATCATTTTAACCCAAGTAATGAAAATCAGGAGATGTTTTCAAAAGTGCCATTTAGTCATCTTACCGAAATTATTTACGCCGATGGTTAGGAATTGCCTTGTGAGTTGAAACATAGGTGAATCCACAAACGTGCTAATCCGATTGACCAAGATTTTCCACAAAAATTTAGAACTTGATCAAGTCAACTGAAAAAGAATTAAGAATCAATTTCATTTACACAAAAGTCCATTTGCAATGAAGAAAGACTACCTTAGACATGTGTGTTCATGTCCTTTATGTATAGATTCAACTAATTGAAGAGTAATTTTTTTTCGTCCACACGGTTGTGTTGTATTGTCCTTGTTAGCTTCCATTTCACTAGCTTCTATATCTTGTACAATATGTTCGATGGACAGATTTCGAAAGGAGGAAAAGATTTTGCTTATCAATAGGAAAAATAGGATATTGGAAAGGATGAATTAGGTTACTATTGTGTGAGGTAAGTGTATCACGATGGAAAGAGTTGGAAGAAGTATTCATCCAAAACCATTCAACTTAGAGATCTGAGCTGGCTAGAAGGCGAGTCTTGTAGAGTACGAAGGAAGCCATTTTAATTTTACATTTTCTTGTCACTGTCTAAACTGTAAATAAGTGATCTTAATATCACTCCTTTCTTTTTCACTCAATTTCCTATATCTAACCAAAGCAGTGTTTGGCCAATCAAAATGAACTCAAATTAAAAGCATCACGAGCTTAAAATAGTTCTGCTACCGGTAAGCTTTTGAAATGAAACTAGGGGCTTGTTGTTTTATACATCTGAAAAAACAAGCGCTAGCATGGTAATCTTGGGCGTTGAAAATAGAAGTATAAAATTGTTTGATAGAGAGAGGTTGCAAGTAGGAGATCTTACTACGGATCCCTCAATGCACGACCTCTTCCCGTAATCTTCGAGATTTCCCGAGCTGTTTTACCTGTGGAAGTTCTTCGCATCTAAATTGACATACCCACGCAGCGGTATGATCTGGAAAAGAAATACAAGGAACAAAATGGAAGTAATATCCCTTCAATTTCAATCACTGCTTGGTCACTAAGCTTTACTATTGTGCATAAAGTGAGCTCATGACGTGTTGTAAAGTTTGAGTGACACTAGTGATGGAATGACTCATGTCCACGAAACAAGTTTGCGAAACCTTATTTATCAAATGCAATCATTTCAACTCATGTAATGAAGTCCCAAATGTTTCAAGAAGTGCAATATAGTCATGTCGGCTTGAATTAATTACTGGACCTAAAATTACCAGTGAGTTTTTACACAGGCAAGTTTATAAAAGTGTTAATGCGATTGACTATGATGTTTCATGAAAGTTTGGGACTTGATCTAGTCAACTGAAAGGTTTCATGTTTGTACACAAATCCTTTTGCTATGAAGAGGCCAGCTGCCATAGAAATGTGTGTTTATATCTTTTATGCATAGATTTAACAAATGGGAGTAATTTTCCATCAAAAATTGATTATTTATGGTTGTGTCGGATTGTCCTCATTACCTTTCATTTCACTAGCTTCTATCTAGCTCAATATGGTTCAATGGATTGATTTTGAAAGGAGGAAATAGGCTTTGCTAATCAATAGGAAAAACAAAATACTAGAAAAGGATGGATAAAATATTGTTGTGAAGGTGGGAATGTTTATGATGGAAGAGTTGGAAGAGAAGTATTCATCCACTATCCAACTTAGAGAGATCTAGAGCTCACTAAAAACTGAGTTTTTGGGGTCCGAAGGAAATGATTTTAATCGTACATTTTTTTGTCACTGTCTAAACCGTAAACAAAGCGATCTCTATATCACTCCTTTTCTTCCTTCCAATGTCTCTATATCCTCAGCAAAATAGTGTTAGGCCAATCAAAATGATTTCAAATTAAAAATACTCGCGGAGACTTAATATAGTTTGCCTGCAGCTTTTGAAATGAAACTATGGGCTTGTTTCGATAAATCTGAGAAACAAGCGCCAGCATGGGTAATCTTAGGCGTTGAAGAAGTAAAAAATTATTTGATAATAGCTAAAAATACATCACTGAATTTCCTTCATTTCTTGCTAAACATGGAAAAGTGATTACTGTTGATAGTTTTAATAATATATTGGTGAAGATTCTAATTACTATTCATTACACGGATCCACTAGTTTAAGTGGTATTTTTGACCATATTGAGTCTTTTATGTCAATTACTGATTATCTTACAAGTTTAATATCATTCAGTGTTAAATTTTTAATGTCCAACGCTTAATTGAGTTTTTCATAAAGGCCCATATGTGACTATTAAATTAAACATAATCTACTTACTAACCTTATCACTATCTTAATATGAGAATCTGACTTTTTTATTTAAAAAAAGAACTAATTTTATCTAATTTTTCCAACCCATCTGAATGGCATAAAATTTTTACATTTGTATGGAAGTAATTTGAAGAGATATAAAATGATTAGAGTAATCACCAGTAAACAAGAATCGATCCACATGCGAAAATTGCATTCAATATGAAGCCACCACGCTCCTCATGATGTCCATCCCTCTAATCCTTTGCTTCTCTCCACAAAAAACAAACAAACAAACAAGGCTCAGTGATCCAGGTTAAATCTCTATCCAGAATGTTTCCCGAGCATCATGTATTTTCCCTCCTGCTATTTCATTATCATAACATTTTACAATTTCTGGACCATGAAGATGTCGAATTCAAGGATCAAAGAATAAAAGCACGAACAACCAAGGGTAATTGTTCCAACTATGCCTCTTTGCGGCTCTCCGGATGCAACATCTCTTAAGACAGTATTACCATCTTGATCTTTCCAGTTCAAGATTTCTGTTAGATGGACCTCGTTTCAAGCCACCCAACCAAAATCTTGAATGTTTGTTCTGTTATGGTTCTTATTTACAGCAACATGAACTACAGTCTCACATCGGCTTGTCAAGTCTTTGATGGATGATTTGCAAGCACATAGAATTAGCTGGGAGTTTCCAGCTCATTGTCTCCTTCTTTTTTTTTTTTTTTTTTTTTTTCAGCGAGGTAATGCAAAGGGTGATCCCGCATGCGTCCTTGGACTCGAATCAACTTGGAGGTCAAAGGTTCATCAATGCCCTCACGGTTTGATATTGCTCGTATGCAAAGCCAAGTGCATGGGGCTGTCACCCTTTGATTCAACTTCAGTGAATGATGGCTTCAAGATGGCTACCTCCATGGCCACTTGGTTTTTCCTGCAGCCGCAGCAAGATGTGAGAGTATTTGGGAAGGGCTGCTTAGACACACGATCTAAGGCTCTGGCTCCTCCTCAATTAAGTTATGTACCTCATCAACATCGTCATTTGCTATTGCCAGTTGAAGCCGAGACTCCCTAGCCTTTTTTTCTTCTTTTCAGACAGACCCCAGGCCATCGTGTTACTAGGAAATAGAGGGCAAGAAAAGAGGGGGCTTTGATGGGTGATATGATCAGTGGGAGTAGCGAACTTGCAAAATCATATATTATATAGTGCCACGATCAACGAATATGTAATTAGCTAAGTCAACAAGTGTACAGGTGGGCTTAATGGCTGGTTTGGGGTGAGTGGGGCCCGACATTTCTTTGACGGGTTAGATTCTCAAGAAATCGTTAGACTTGTAATATTACGCGCCTCTATTGCTTCCGACTTTTGCTATTTCGCTTTTGTTGTGTTTTGCAAGAATCGAATGACGCGATTTATCGAAGGAAAACTCTACAGTGTCATGGCTTGTATCACTCTTGGAGTTGGACGATAAAAGTAGTGTACTGTATATATTTTCTCTAAATCTAATCAAACATTTAATACTCTTGTGCTTCAAATGAAATTTATCTACAAATGTTTTGGATGGAATGTTGTTTATATTGGTGATATGTATGGTGCATGTTGTATTGTGGTTTCAATTTGATGCTCATAGCCAACCTATATATTGAGACATGACATGATGTACTTTAGTAAGGACCGATTTTGTTTCAGGGCATAATTGCAACTAAAGTGTTTTTCGAGATTTAATTAGAGCGAAGTGATTTTCTAGGCTTAACAATAGTGAATATAATTTTCATAGCCATCACTTGGCAAAGTGTGACCGTAAAAATCTTCATGACATGAGCATAAGATGAGTTTGACATATATCAGTTATGCGATATTGCATTGTTTATGATATGGTGAATATCTTATGATTTGTTAGAATATATGCAACACTTGTAAAATGAGTAAACGATGCATACTCATTTTAAAGTTGCATTATTCTTAACGATCCCATAAGAATGGTGATTTGCGTTTTTTTCCTTTTCATGTAAATAAAGAGCGCATAAAGCTGAAAGCAAAATAAATAGTGCCACTTCCTTCCCATCAACCCGCCAGATCTTTCCAAGGTAATAGAAAATCAGTCACACATTACTTGTTATTGCTAATCCCAAACTAAGAAGATAATTTGCAGAATTTAATCATACATTTGAGGAGTTAATAGCATCGGACCTACTTCATCCTTCATTTGAACAAGTCCACTTATAAATCTACGAGATTTGGTGAGATTACTACCAATTGTTGTAAAAGTACCATCAGTCTTTACCTTATGCTAAATGTAGATAGATTTAATTGGGTAGATAAATGAGTGTAGACACCTAAATTTCCCCTCTCTTTGTCCTTCACGCATTCTGCAGAAGGGAGAAATGTAGAAGCCAGAGGAACTGGAGATCGCGAGGGCAGATGGCGTGATCCGCGAAAATATTGGCTGAGTCTTACACTCCACGTAGGCGAACAAGACCACTCCAAGTCGACACGTGGCTCCATGTGTAAATAGCGTTAGAGATTCAAATTTTGCTCAGCCCCACCGCTCTGCAGACTCTGACGCTCTCTCTCCACTGTTCGAACTGCTCTCCGGTCGACTCGTCCTCTCTCTTCCCGTTCTCCGTTCCGTTGCGGGGGGAGAGCAAATAACGCAGTGGAGCCACGAGAATCGAAGCACGGCCAAATCACGCAAGGCATCTTCATTTGGCGCCGAGACGCGTCGATCCTCGCTCCTTCATCCGTGAGAAGAAAGAGAGCCGAAGATCGAGAGAGCTCGCGAGGCGGAACCGGGCATGGAGGTCCCCGATCGTGAGGGCGCGGCAGCAGCGACGGCGGCAAGATAGAACGCTTTTCCAAAGAGAATTTCATGCGAGGCCAGCGGAGCTCGCTCAGGTCCCTCTTCGTCCGCAAGAAATCGGGCGCCGGGGACGACGCCGATTCCCCAGGCCCCTGCCCTTCCCTCTCCCCTGTCGCCAACTCCGTCACGTCTCGCTGTTCCAGGTGAGCGCCGCTTCCGATTGGCTCGCGACCGACCGACCGACCCCGGCCTGAAAGTGAATGCTTTCCGGAGATTCGAACTCTATCGAGTGAACGTACCTCGAGGTGTCGGCGGAGGTTTGTGCTGCTCGGTGCGCCATGTTCGAAAGAGCGGCGGCGGCTAAGTTCCCAGACTATGCGGCGATATGCATTTTGTTTTTTGAAAATTTTGTGTCGACTTAGGAATGCTTGGCAAATTTGAATCCGTGACGGAAAGCTGTAATGTATGATGGCTTGTGCCGACTTGATTGGGTGAGCTTGAATGGCGGTTTGATATTAGGCCTATGTTAGCATTGGGCGTGACTGAAATCGTACATGAGCTTGTCTATTGTAATTTGCTGCCAAAATGTTCGCGTGAGATTGTGAGGAACCTATCTGTTGTTCACGCTTGCTTGATGTTTAAGGCATGAATTGATGGTTTCGCTCAACGAGATGCCGATGAAGTGTCATGGCGGTGTTAGTCATCGGCCCTTTGCCTTCGGTCTTTTATTTTGAGTGCTGATTAAACAATGATGAACTTGGAGAAGATGAAGATGTTCAAGGAATCAGTCAGCTATTTGTGATGTGCACATGCATGTGCGGACGTGAGTGTTTCCATGTGTTTTGGGCAAGCAATCAGCAGCTTCTTGCTTTTTGATGGTTTTAGGCAAATATTCTGGAGAGAGTGGTTTTTGATAGGGTGCGCGGTACATACTGTTACTTTAGTATTGTTTCAGATATGGAGCTTTAACTTAATCTGGAAAGTTGCTCGAATGGAATATTTAATATTCCTCAATGCTTATGGGAATATGCCACTGCTTATCTTTGACTCGACTTGAGTGGGAACCTGAATGATGATATTGTCCAGTGGGCTTCGGAGTTTAGATAAAAAGAGGTATTCGCATTCAAAATGAAAATGGCACTTTTAGGATTGTAGTCTTGCACTCATGTAGCTACCTTGATCTAACGATTAGCCTGATTGGGTACTTTTTCTTGTATTTTTTATAAATTGATTTGATTTATCTACTTGCTTATATATTCAGGATCCTTAAAGTTTCCACTGAAGAAGCGTACCCATCGTTTTGATGAAGAGATACCTGAAAGTGCTAGGCAACCTTCAGTCTACCCTAGGAATTTTGTAGAGTTTTGCTCATACAAGGCAATGAATGCGGCATCAAAAGCTCTGATTATTTGGATGACAAGGAGTTCTGCCGCTTGACATTTTGATGATGCTTGCCTGGGAGTCCCCGGATGTGGTGAGTGAAGTGCTGGCCAAAGTGAGACAAGTTTTTGATAACCTACTGATATTTTTAAAACACCCACTAATTTATTTTATGGGTGCTAAAATCCTCATTTTGGTGATTTGAAGGAACTGGAACTCTACTGCTTCATACAACTGACTTTGATTATCTTGATCGCAGGAAACACCTACTTGCAAAGAAGCAGAAGGTGCTGATGGATGGTCACTCTTTTACGCAGCCTCAACTACCACAGCTGTTCAGGTGCACGGTGCTCTTGCATGGAGTCTCCAGTGTCTTGATCAATGCCAATTGTTAGGTTACTGCTTTCACAATAGTCCTGTTGATAGTAGGGAAAAACATAGAATTTGAGATTTGTTTTCTTACTCCATTAAGTTGATGACAAGAAAACTGCTGGGATCGATCGTTTGCCGAATTGCTCCAGCTTGTGCTGCCATTACTGATGTAATAACTGTCAAGAATCTTTTATGCTCTCACAAGCTCCTCATGCAACCGGCTTCATTTTTCTTTTTATATGACAAGTACCTTCGAAGTCTCAATAAGTAAAGACTTGCTCCCTTTTTTTTTCTGGCTGTTATAGTTTGTACTGTGACATCGTCTGCCACTTTACTTATTTTTCGCCAGAAGTTTTACAAAGAACTTTCGGTGTTTCTTTTCCTTCTAGTGTTTGGTCTAGATAGTTTAATTTCCATAACAGGATTATATGAATTGACCAGATAATGCTGGATCTAGTTTTGTTTTTGCAAGGTTAAATTAAACATCGTGCAGCTGATAGGAAGCTTCTCTACTAATTCAACCCATAGACAAAACACAAAAGATGCAACATGTACTTGATAGGCTTTGCTAGTGTGATTTTCTGTACTTCCAAGCATAATATATGTCCACCGAGATAAAGAAGGATCATCAACTAGCCCAACATCAGTGGATTAATCAGATCAGCAATCAGAGTTAGCTTTAGTTAGGGCTCCAAATTGTTTGCATGAAGTTTCACAATACAGACCGCTGTATCGTGTTGTTTAGGCACGGTCAAAGTCAATTATCTCTAAAACTGAAGGTTGTTCCTTGGAGCACCTGCATATTGGACTGGCGATTTGATTGAGTTGTTAGGTGAAGGTAAACACTCCAGAAGACCATGACATCCTGGGGGAGGTGACTAGGAAACAGACTGAGAAGCATAGAAAAAAGACATTCATTTTGATCCTTAGAAATTCAGTACAGTTCTTTTTGGATTTAAAATTATACCTTATGTTTGGATGACATAATTGTTCAAAGTAGAATCTAACAGCTATATACACAAGTCATCTAACTACTCAGGTTTGTTAGCTGGATTGAGATGATGACCAGAGAGGAGGACAGCGAAAAGTACTAGGGTGGAAAGATTTGAACCAAAATGGTACTGCTGCCATGTAGTAGACGATGAAAACTCAGAAAGACCAGGCCCTAAAAATGGAAGCAGACCAGAAAGTTGACTTGCGGGAACTACAATTTTGAATTATTGATAGTAACTGTGTTCGATGCAGTATCTAGTTGATTGCTCTAAAATTTTATGATGTCCATGGTATGTTAAGAAGGCTTTTGAAGATGCGAAGCAAGACCTTTTAATTCATAGCGTTGAGAAAGATTTTGTTGCTTTCTTTTTATTTTGAAGAATATAGTTTTTACAACTACATGAGAGGGACCCGTTCATACTATTTCAAGTGTTGCAGATTCATTATGCATCTTGATTGCTATTTCACACTTTTAATGGATTGGATGTTCACTAGCAAATGGTTTGTCAACTACTATTTTGTTCCATCCATGCAGAGTGATTAAGGCTGCAAAGAATGTTTCGGACCGACATTATCTAACCTCCAGCTTGCTGAAGGAGAGATTATTCTTGCTATAGATGGCACTGTTCCTCTGCAACCTGTATTGCAGCACATTGGTATCTCAGCTTGGCCTGGTGAGTTCTATCCTGACAATCGAGTTGTGGGAATTTATCTTAGGTTGGGTGCCCTGGTTGATTGTGGATATCTGTTAGCTGGTGGGAAATCAATTCCTGGAATGATGATTTGACTGTATCGTAGCTGCTGAAGTTTGATAATCATGGACCTTTTACGTGCAAGATTACTTCTGACTGAAGATTGAATTCTTCAGCCTTGGAAACTTTTGCTTCTCATCCCTAGCTTCCATTTGTTATGAACAGAGCAAATTGAATTTGAATTTGAATTTGCCAAATGAAATATATGTCCCACATACTTCAGCTTTAAGATGATTTCATCCAAATATCTTCTAATTTGCAGCAAAGTCAGGATTTAGGAAATGAAAGAGGTAATAAGTGGGCAATTTTTATTTATTTATTTAATTTGGTGGTTTTTGTTCCCATATAGTAGTTATGGATTTTGAAACACAGGTTAAGGTACAGCTCTACTGGCAATGTTGCTTCAAACTTCATATGGTGAATTCAAGGTGGGGGCCTAGATTTTAGGGTTGGTTTGCCTTAACTACCACAAACTCTGGCTAAACATCTCATGCACTGTTAGGACAGAGACTAGGTTGTCAGTTTTAGAGACATGTCCCAAGATGGAGAAACTGGAACTTTTTTTTTCTAGGTTGCTTAGTGTTGCTGGTTAACCATGTACTATGTGAGCTCAAGAATGTGTCAAGTGGAATTCAGGGAACATGAACCTTTTTGTGCCGTTTCTCTACGTCAACAAGGCTCTCAGTTAATTCTGTCATGGAGCATGGCACTTTGGATAAGAAAAACTCTAGAATGGGTTGTCGGGGGGACTCTTCTATGCAAATGATGCTTATATTGCAGACTTGTACAGAAATCTGTAGATTGCATTGTGGGGAGAAATTTTGAAGGAGCTAATTGGAGCCTTCGAAATGCGAGTTTTTATTTATGAGGTGAGAAAGAGGCGGGAGAATCGATATTTTTGGTGAGAACTGTGATGGGGGCTATTTTAGTATTCTCTCGGAGCGCTCTCGTCACACTTCGATGAATTTCTTGGTGGTAGTTTTGGTTGAGGTGTATTTAAGATTCCGTGCTGAGATATTTCTTTAGTTGAGTATAACGAGTTTAGGTGAGTCAGGGAATGGCATCTGTTGCTGCTAGGGTTAGAAAACCTGACGCTTCTGCCTCCACCGTCGCCCCTGACTCTGACGCCGACACCGACGCCGACACCCCTTCGCCTCCCTCTTGCGACCTCCACCTTCGTCCATGTCTGTTCTGACGGTATTGCTTACTGATGTGGAGGGAGGAGCTCCTGTTTTACTGTTTCTGTTTCTTGTTTCTGTAGTTTACAGGAAAAAAGAGTTTCTGGTTTGTTGTATGGTGCTATTCTGGTAATTGAGTATACATGCTCCTGTTTTACTGTTTCTGTTTCTTGTTTCTGTAGTTACACGGGAAAAAAAAAAGAGTTTCTGGTTTGTTGTATGGTGCTATTCTGGTAATTGAGTATACATGCGTATGTACATAAGCAGGCGCATGCCTCCATGTGTATGCGTGCACGCCTCCATGTGTATGCGTGCACTCTTTCATTTCATTTCCTACGTCGCCGGCCTAGGATATTATGTCATTCTAGTTAAAATAAATTCAAGAAAGGGTTCGCGCCCTAGACATGTGTGTTCCTGTCTGCCTGCCTTTCTTTGGGCATTCCAACTCATACTACTGTTTGTTTTCTATTGTCCATGCAACTTTAATGTAAGTTTTATGCTTTAGATTCGTTGAGTGCCTTCCCTCCTCAGTCTGTGCGATTAAAAAGACCATTTGCAGTTCAACCATGGACCAATTCAGAGGAGAACATTGGGAATCTTCTCATGGTATGTTTGACTGTTGAAAGAGATATACATAATTTCATAATAGCTTGCACTTCCATGATAAGATTACTATCTGAAAATGTTGCATCTTTATTGTGGAGACGTACCATTGTCCTTGAGGCATCACAACTCATCTTTTATTGATTCCTCACAGGTATGAGAAAGATATGCTGGCATTTACTGGCTGCAGTCACAATTTGACAGCTGAGGAGGACGAGGAACTACAGTTGATAAGATATGAAGTAAGTCATTGGAAGGAGAAAGAGATTAATGGAACAGAGAGGAGGTTACTTGGCGACTGTCCATTGACTCCTAGGGAGACTTCACTTCTGCTAAAGGCTCTTGGATTCCCATCTACTACCCGCATTTATTTGGTGGCTGGTGATGCTTATGGAAAAGGAAGTATGCAATGTCTGAGGACGAGTACCCCAACGTATATTCACATTCTACTCTGGCAACAGAAGAAGAGCTTGCTCCTTTCAAGAATCATCAAAACATGCTTGCCGGTATAGAGTACATTGTCGCTCTTCAGAGCAATGTGTTTCTTTATACTTATGATGGGAATATGGTGAAAGCAGTTCAAGGCCATAGGCGGTTCGAGAATTTCAAAGAAGACAATTAATCCAGACAAGTAACTATTATCCTGTTCCTACTCTTTTCAGTTTGTCTGATTTGTTTTATTTTTCTCCCCATTTTGATATTTGGTTTTGTTTCTGTCTTGATATGGATCATTGACAGGCATCTCATCTTCATCTCCTCTTTGTGCATGCAGGATGGAATTTTGTTAAACTGGTTGATGAACTAGATGAGGGGAAGATTTCTTGGAAGAAATTCAATTCCAAAGTGAAGAAACTTCACAGAGATCGAACAGGAGCTCCGTATTTGAGGGAGTCCAGGGAATTCCCAAAACTAGAGGAAAGTTTTTATGCAAATCTGCTCCTGGGTGCATTTGCGAATCAACAAAGAGGAAGGAAGTAAGGCTAAAAGGAGAAGTGTCTCCTTTCTCCGTGATGCAATTTTGGGTGCATAAGAGAGATGAACGCATGCTGTCAAGGTTCAAGAAATCTTGTCAGCCGAAGATGCCACAGTTAAATCAGAAAGTTCCTTGGCCTAGTGCTCAGGCTGGCCGGTATTACATTAGCGTCACTGAACTGCTGAATTTAAGGCCGCTCAAGGGATTCTGGTGAATAATTTATTCAGAAGAAAATTTACAGAATACCATTGAAAGAAGATTATGAGCCCATGGTGCCAAAGAAATAAACAAAATGATAGGAGACTTTTGTTTAGGGGATTGGAGAAATCCCATGAAGTTAAATTATAGTAAATTCGATTGTGTGGCATAGAAGACCTTATATTACTTCAAATTACATAGAATGAAAGATCTCCCTTCTTTATCTTTATCTGTAATTTTCACTTTGGGTTTGTCAAAATCTAGTTTAGTTACATCCCATATTCGAATACAAGGCTGTTATTTCACTCATAGTTCCTATATCATGCTTATCAACAATATCAAGTTTCAGGTTATATATATATATGAAGTTGGCACAGAACAGGCGAATGCCATGCATACTTTCAAGCATAGATCTACAGGGCGTGAGCAATGGCTTGAATAACACTAGACTAACAGTTTTATGTCTGCTACAGTCTCAATGACCACTAGCACCCGGGAATTCTAGTCTCAGAATGAGATTGTGGTCGGCAAATACTTTTCGTATTCAATGCAAACTCATATGATTATGTTACCGAACATTACAAGTTGTGAGAGATGATTCAGATGGAAGATTTTCAAAGTATGGGAGTACCCAAAAAGGAGGAACTTGAACCTCTGTAGAAAATCAATTCTTATTATGCTGCAGAGAATTGCAGACGACACGTTGTTTCAAGCATTTCTATCCACAGACAAGCAAGGGCTTCTCTTGCAAGTCCCTCAAACGTCTTGAATGGACGAACTTCTTTCTACAGAAGGATCACAAATTCACTGCATGCTCTAAAACTGCACTAAATGACATTGTGATTGGGAGACCAGAGTTTTCTTGTTTGATGTACATAATTTACACCAAATCAACATATATAAACACACTGAAGACAAGGTGATGAATTGAATCAAGATATCTCATTCACAAACACGAAAAGAAGTTCGCCAAAAAAATCTCAATCTAGATATCCAAAAGAAGGAAAAGGAAACAAGAAAAAAACAAAGATAAACGAAACCCCAACGACCACCTCCCCCCCCAACCAACCAACCAACTCTGGTGTGAAGAATAGATTTGACAAATTCATTAAACAGCGCAAGCTCCACCTCTTTGTTGATCAACCAAAATTCCTGCATCAAATTAAAGCCAATCAAGACAAACATATATTCACATTGTATGAGTAAAGAATTACGCAATTCAACCATTAAATAACTTTACACGTGCAAATTAAGCTGAAGTGATGTCTTCAAAATAGAAATAATTCTTCAAGAGTTCCCTTCTAATAAAATACAAAACAAACATTTTTAGAACAAAATCACTCACACTTGTACATATCAACAATTAATTCTAGGTTATGTTTAAACCTTGACTGCAAATGTCATATTGACCAATTTTAGAATATGTGATCAAAGATTTTTTTTTTTCTTTTAGACACTCACTTATGCAATTCTTCTTGTTGTTTTAAAGCATGACAAAAAAAAAAAAAAAGATATTTATTTAAAAGCATCCGAAAGAACTCAGATAGTTTTGCATGACCTAAATGTGTATCGGTGTGGTAACTCTCATAAGAATGCACCTTTGTGATTTATAAGAAAATTTTTAATTTGTATAAGTTGATAATTATGGTAAAGTTAAACTTGCTTCCATCTATAACAACTTGCAAAATCATGAAAAACCAATTAATCTTCATCTCAAATGCTCCTTTCTCATCCTCACTAAGAAAAAAGCCAAATATGCGTAGTCTATTGCATCCATGCTGCAAAAGGTTATACCACCGGCAATACCAAATGGTTGGCTATGAATCCAGTACATTGAAGCTTAGGTATAGATACAGCATCACTGGGCTACAATAGAAATCTGGAAAATGTAGGTAGGTGGTCTTTGTCATTTGATCATCGGCATATAAACGATAAAAAAAAAGACAATCGACTGCCACTGCATAATATGATCAATAATCATCCAACAATTTTAAAGTTCTCTCTAATGCTTGTTAACCGATCATTTCAATGCTCGGACAATACTCATAGCAGTAACATAAACTTGGTAAATATGGATGTATTACCTGCCAAAGCATATCAAGAGAAGGATCCACACAAATGCACTAAGCCAACTTGATTCCTTATAAGCAACCCAAACCTGAAAGACCATGAGATCAAATAGAAATGAGTTACACAAGGAGTAAAACAAGACAAATGTCTCATCCCCAAACTGTAGCCATCAAACAAGACTACTAATTGTGGGCGTCTAAAACCAAAAGGTGCTGCTCTCAAATCTAATAGGCATGATTGCAGGCAATGGTTCCATAAGCTTATGAAGGATAAACTCTGAAGTTGAGAACCATATGATATCCTTCACAATCATCCTATCCATTTCTAATAGACACACAGTCCTTTTATGCATGTCCTCTATTCTATCAGATGAGTTAAAAGAATTGCATGCACTAAAGTTAGCCAACAGAAGCATTGAGACATACAGAAAGAGCAACGACGTTGATGTAGAAGTCAATTAGCGTCGCTGTCATCCACGTGCAAATTGATAGCACCATTCAGTACATTCATAGGACAGAGACTAATATGCTTACATGTTAAAAAATTGACTCAGATGCAAATGAAAAAGTAGGCCCCCTCATATTTATATTAAAAAAAAAAAAAAAAAAAAAAGAGTCCAGCCCTGTGGGGACCTGCTTAAATTGCATGATCTCATGATTGAAGAATAAAAGTACAAAAGAAAAGCATAGAACCTCCATACTTAAAACGTCAATCTAATATCCCAAGGGAGAGTTTAGTGCAACATTTTAGCTTGACGATATACTAACATCTACCTGAATAGTATATCCGTCACTGATCAACATCACGCTATAAAATGGAACTAGCATGACTTGGTATGACCCGACTTGGTCAAAACCAAGTTATCTTGACGGGAGAAAACAAGCCTCACTGAAACTGAGCTGTTGGAGATGAGAATTTATTCTCACCTTTCTTAAACTAAGACACAAAACTAATCAAATATGAGATACCATTTGTTACCTTGGCGGAGAGACAAGACAATAAGTCTTCCAAATATTATTTCCATGGAAGTCCAGAAAGACAAAATGCCAACCCGCAAGAAAAGACTCCAACTAGATAATGTACAATCGCAATTAATTTTTCCTTTTATTCCACAACTTGAGACAAAAGCAGCGAAACTCAGAGAGGATGAAGGTACCAATATTCCTTACAATTATGCTCAAGCATATTAGTCTTAACGAACAATGATTAGATAAACAGGTAGCTTTCCACCAAAAGCATCCATGCTCGAGCTCACACTGCAAAGTTACAAGCTGGCCTCAGAAACAGAATCAGAGATTTGCAGTTAATGTATTTCAAATCCTTCAGCAGAATCAAATCAGATGGAAGAGATGCTCTACAATTGCTTAGAGAGACACCATGTAAAAGCATCCACGATGAAGAATACAAATCAAAATACCTGATTATTTAAAGGGTGAACAAGATGCAAATAAGTGACCACATAATAAAATTAGCAAGAGGCACGCATCAATTTGTAAACCCAATTATTCATACACTAAGTTGACATTTTTGTTGTTTAGATAAAAAATTGATTCATTATGCCAACCTATTCTAAAGCTGTCTCTACATTCCAAATGCCCACTCTCGATATCTTTTTCTTGTAGCATTTTTGTCTCTTTCATTAATAATAACTTCAAAGCATCCCTTCAGATGCATAATCTTCACTAGAACATTACAAATATTTTCTCGATAACATATCAAATAGCTTGGGAGAACAATGAAATAAATGAGTACAAATCTCTATTAAACACGGAAACCCACACCCCACTAAAAAAAAAAAGAACACCAGCCCCACCACCACCACCAATAACGCAAAATGTAATTTCGGCATAACAACGGCAGGCCTTGCAAAACTCAAGTCAAATACGACAGTAGACCATCATTGCAAACTTACAATGATGGTCTACGATCAGATATCGCCCAAATAGAAAAAAATAACATGATCACAAAAGGTAAGAAAAATGCAATATGTGAACCTCTCAAGTGAAGTAACCAATTGTGAGTATTAATATATTCAAGCAATATTGACAAATATCCATTCAAGCACCAAACTGACTAAAATGTTAAGCATCTCCAGCTTCAAACAAACTTTTCGTGCATGTGCGCACATTTGGACCGAGAGAGAGAGAGAGAGTGTGTGTGAAGCACTTAATATCTTTGTAGCTTTGCAACTAGATGATGCATTTAATTAGACTTAAGACATCATTATACATGAAGACAACTTTATTATAATAGCACTTTGGCAAACATAAGTATATGAGATTTTTCTCCTATGAAATTGTCAAATGTGATTGTCAAGATGGAATATCAAATTTATTAAAAGTTCTAAGAAAACTAAACTTACAATATTTAGCCCATCTTGTTTGACACCTACACTAATTAACTATATATTCTAAGGGAATAAAATATCCCAATCATTATCGTTTATGAGTAAAATCACATAATCCTACTATTAATATGCATGGGCTAATAATGAGAGACATTGGGACTAAATTCCAAGTGAAAAACAAACAGTCACTGAATAAAACTAGATGAACAAATGCCTCCAGCTTTGCCACCAACCATCTCTACCTATTACTCATGCTACATCAGGCGAAGAGGAATCAGAGAAATGTATGATAAGTAAATGAATTGCAACAAATCACAAGGCAAGGTGAATCTTAGGTTATAACAATATAAAGCAAAAAGGTTTATCAAAATGATACAAAGCAAAGAAAATCTTCCTTCACAATCTACATTATAGTGGAAACTTGCTTTCAAAGAGCCATCTATCTACAAGAGCATGTTTACCATGGAGGTGTAGACAATCCTAATGCAAATATGCTCCATCCTTATCCGACTATAAACCTTAACATGAATTCTACTAAGTGGAATCCAAAAAAAACAAAAAAAAAAAAAAGAACCTTCGGATGTAGGGGTTGCCAATGGGGTGCCTATCGGTGGGGCTTGGGAAGGTGACAAGCTGGAGCGACGGCATCCGCGGCGTCCACGTTCGGGAGCGGGGCGCTTCGTGGAGAAAAGAGAGAGAGAGAGAGAGAGAGAGAGAGAGCCTTCGTTCGCGGAGAGGAGGCCAAAACGCGATCGGGGTTCATCGGCGTTGGGGTTGGCCAGCAAGGGCGCTTCGCGAGGTCGCGGGAGGGAGGTGAAAGGGCGTCGGCGATGGCGTCGGCGGCGGAGGCAGAGGTGGAGGGCGTTGGCGTCGGAGTCGGGCGACGGAGGTAATCGGCTTGAGGGGTGTTGGAGTCGAGGGCGATGGAGGCAGGCGGCGGAGGGCATCGGTGTTAGAGTCGAGTTCGGCGGCGGAGGCTGCGTCGGTGTTGGCGTCGCGTCGGCGTTGGTGTCGGCGTCGAAGTCGGGGTGACGGAGGCAACCGGCTTGAGGACGTTGAAGTCGAGGGCGAGAGGCAATCGGTAGAGGCGTCGGCGTCGGAGTCGGGTTCGGCGGATGGGAGGCTGCATCGACATCGGCGTCGGCGTTGGAGTCGGGGCGAGAGGCAACCGGCGGAGGGTATTGGCGTCGCGGTTCACTAGAAAGGGCGTCGCGTTGCGTCACGAGCAACCGGCGGAGGAGAGAGCAAAGGAGGGGGAAGAGCATACGAAGTACTGCGATTTTTGTTCTCCCGCAACGGAATGGAGAACAGGGAGAGAGAGAGAGAGAGAGAGAGAGAGAGAGAGAGAGAGAGAGAGGGAGAGAGAGGACGAGTCGCGGAGAGGAGAGAGAGCGTCAGAGTGGTGGGCCCCAGGAGCGCGCCATGCAAATTTTGAACCTCTAACCCCGTCGCCTACGTGGAGCCACATGTCGACTTCTGAATGGTCTTACCCTTCGCCTACGTGGAGGGTAAAACCCACGCAATATTTTCTCGTGATCCGTGGGTCGGGATCGATCCGGCCGACAAGGCGGCGTGGCGAGCCATGCGCGCCTGCTGGTCACCCTTAAAAGTGAGGGTCTCGCTCATTTGCAGAGGGGGGGGGGGTTCTCAGCTGGTTTTTCGGGTTGAGAGAAAGCAAGAGAGAAGAAGACGACGAGTCGAAGGGAGAGAGGGAGCTCGAAGGAAAGCTTCGCTGTCGTCAGTCGTCCGCCCGAGAGCTGCCATCCACCACAATCCTTTCCCATTAAGCCAGGTAGGAGCACCCCTCCCGTTGGAACTTGCTTGAACCGTTAGAACTTTTTGACCAAAATCTCGACAAGACGAAATGAGTTTAGGACGATTCATGATGTTTTGAGGCTAATGCATCATGCTTCGGTTGAGGAATGTGTTGGAAGATATGCAAATTATTCTCGTGATATATCGAGAACTTGATTGATACATATTCGATTATAGAAAATCAATTAGATATTAGATTGATTTGTATAATATTACATTGCCTTTCTTTGTGTATACACTTTGTATTATAAACAAAGAAGTCATGTACATTTGAATATATCGAATACAAGAAAATCTTCCACTTGTTCTTCTTCTCTTCAACATTCGTTTCTTGCTTGCCTTCAATTCCGACATGGTATCGGAGCGAGGCTTTAAGCTCCATCTTTCGCAATTGATTGCTTTCGAAGCTGCAAGACAGATCAAAGTCTTGATTAACGAAAGAATCAAATTCGAAGGAAGAAGAAACAAAATTTTACCATGAATCCGAGAATCTGCTCTCTAGAACATATGCCCCTCCTCCCACAAGCGAAGCCACGCCAACAGAAGAGACACAAGGTCACAACGCCCCTGCAATACCTACAATTTCCACAACCCAGCAACCAATCCAGACTCAATGGTAGATATTACCGGCTCAGGAGAATATGGGGCAGCCCTTTCCGGCCATCCTTACCAATGGGTACCTTATCCATGGTACGTCGGGCAAGGCCCGAATCCATCATTGCCGGGGTAACGAGTTACCAAAGCAACGTTCAACCCGGGAGTCTACCAGCAAGCGGGGCAAACTCAGCCACCGAGGCGAACGAACAAACGGGTGCGGAGAAGCGGGTTGGGAACAAACCCTCATCCAGGATTTTTCAATGCGGGTCATGGGACCGGATTCAATGGGTCGGGTAGGGACGAATCCCTACCCGAACTGTCACTCGGATTCTTACCGTTTCCAATTGCGGCCATCACCCGGCCGGAGCAGGCGATCCCTTGCACATATCAAGCGCCGACGGTCCGAGTTGCGACCGATCAGCCTGCAACTAACCGGGCCAGAAAAATACAACAAATGGTGGCAAGACTTCCGGCGAGCCCTGGTGACCAAAGATAAAGACGGTTTCCTTGACGAAACGATACCCATTCCGTCGAATGAGAGGCTGGCAAGGCACCGGCGAAAGTGCAATCACACGATCCGCACATGGATCGGCAGCTGCGTCTCACCGGACGTCGCGCGAGCCTCCCACCGATGGAAGATTAAAAACCATGTGGGACAACATAAAATAAATGTATGGGAAGCTCGATAGAGCAAAAAAATTTTGTCTCATGTAGGAACTCACGGATCTCAAGCAAGGGAATTTATCGTCACGGTATACAATAAGCGTCATCGCTCGGAACGAGCTCGAGGCTACGAGAAACTCGAGGAAACCCCATAAACCCTCGGGCGATACATCCATGAAGGAGAGGGAGAAATCCACTCGATTTCTTTTGATTTTGAACGAAACGTACCTAACCTTTCATTCACGAGATCCCGCGATGGACCCCGTGCCACCTCTCGGTCGGATTTTCCAGGTTGGCCGTCCAAGAAGAGAGCCAACGGCTCACGGCACCGGAGACGACACGAGGGCGAGTCAGTTGCTCTCGCCCTTCGCGGAGAACGCCGCGGACGAGAATTGGGGCAAGAACCCTAGCCCGCAAGAGAGAAATTCGTGAGGGGCTAGGGTTCGGAAATGGAGAAAGAACCTTTAAAAGGGAAGGAACCAACGGCGGAGATGCAATTCGGCGATCCGGCTCGGATTTCTTGCGAAGATCCGATGGTCTCGATTTCACGCGGAGATCCGACGGTCTCGATTACCCGCGGAGATCCGCGGTCTTGATTTCACGCGGAGATCCGACGGTCCGCAAGGAGTTGATCCATACACCGCATCGACGGTGGAGATTATTCCACGATCAAATCATCCGACGGCCAGATTTATTCCGCATCAATTAGGAATTTTGGTCAAAATTCCAGGGCGAGTAAATTATACGTGAGCATTGCAAACGTCCACATCATACCATAGATAATTACTGGAAATTACATGGAAAGCCAGGAGAAAAGGCAAAAAGAAAGAATACGGCTTACCAGGTAACTAGACCTACTGGATCAAGCAGTGACCGACCAATTACTTATGGGCAATATCAGCAATTGATGCAGGCATTGCAGAAAACAGATATTGGAAATAAGGGAGCAAGTTTTTCAGGTATATCCCATTGCCTGATTAATTCAATTTCAAAAAAAGCATGGATAGTTGACTCGGAGCTAGTGATCATATCATTTGTGATATAAAGTTTTCTCAAAAATGCATGAGCGGTGGCCATTCTATTAAATGCGGCTTCCAAATGGAGGAATGATCTCATGTCGTTGTGAGGGGACTTCATTCAAGCTTAGTCCTCAAATCATCTGAAAAATGTCCTTTATGTCCCACAATTTCAATTCAATCTCATTTCCGTATCCAAAGTCATGAAAATTCTGTCAAATTCTCTTCAATGCTAACACATGTTTTCAAGCCCGCTACATTTGGAAAAGCTGTGGAAGGCTTAGGTAGTCTTTCTAAAGGTTTATATTTCTGGACCCGGTATTCCAAGTCATCTAGATTTGAATTCAATTCCTTTCAATAAATTGTCATTGTGTAACGCCATTGCCAATGATAAAGACTTTCTTTTACATTCGAGAATGGGACATAGTATTTTCTTTCCTTATTCTAAATGTCCTATTTTGTCCACTTGAGTCTCAGCACATCTTTCCTTTTGCATACAACGCGTTCCCACCACTATCTTTTCTTTAATTCATGTGGATGTTGGGGACCATATCACACACCACATCGTGAAAAATAGTTCCAATATTTTCTAACAATTGTGGATGATCACTCCGGGCCATGGGTTGTTCTTGATGCAATCAAAGGCACATTTCCATCTCAATTTAAGCGTTCATCACCACTGACTAAAATCAGTTTGGGAAGTCGAATCCCGGCTACGACAATGGGAAGGAATTTTTGAGTCATGATTGCAGATCACTTTCTCACTTCATGGCATTTTACATGACTCATGTTATACCCACAACAGAATGGGTGGTAGAACGCAAACATCGTCATTTCTTTGGAGGTTGCCAAGCTTTGAAGTTTCAAGGATCTATTCCGGCAATATATTCGGGAGATTGTGTCCTCTTTGCAGCTATCTCATCCAACCATAATACTCTCGAATATTAGCTGGTAAATCACCCTTCGAATTGCTATGGGAAAAAAACCAGCAATAGATCATCTACAAGTTTCGGTTGTCTTTGCTATCTTTACCCAGCTGGGCCTCGGACAAAATGAGTGTGTGCGGAGGTGTATTTCATGTAGGTTATCCCTCCCGAAAAGGGTTGTATGTCATTCTGATCCATCTCTCAGGAGAGGTTTTTTTGTAGCGGGGATATCATTTTTCACGAAACTATCTTTCCACCGTGAATCTCCAGGATTTGGATGTCTCCTGGTCCTCATCACTCCTCCATTGAAAATGTCCCTGAATATTTTCTTGAGACTATCATAAGGCCAGATATTCCATCTTCTTTCATTGATCAATCAACCACGCCGCCCAACATTGGCAAGAATGACCACTGTTATTCCAATGACGTTGAGAATGATTACAGCGATCACACAAAATTACGAACTTTCTCCACCTCCACCAATGGATCCCACCCACGACGTTCGGGCGAGCTACGAAACCACCCATGGACCAAGGACTATGTTGTGCCTTACTTAACGGACTAGGTATTCACTATCCAATATCTTCTTCCTTGTCTCTTGACAAACTTTCGTCGGAGCATAGATGTTGCATTAGTCGTATATCGGATAGGAAAGAACCATATGTAACGACCAATTTTTAAGTGCGCCACTAACTGGTAAGTTAATGGATTGCTAAGCTGGGCTTAGCTGGATCTCCCAAGCCCATACCAACTCGCGATTTAGGTTCAAATATCTAGCATGCAAAAGGGAGTTGCCACTAATCGGTTTACGGTAGGTCGATTAGACACCTAAGTAAAATAACGGGAGAATCATTTTACTTCTACGAACTAGAGATTTTGGATACGGGGACTTGATTACGTTAGATTTCTCTAACGCCCTTTCGGTACCTTTCTCTTTTATTTTTATTTTTAAAAATGTTTGGCAAGCATTGAATTGATTTCAATTTATTTTCCTAACATGTGAGGTGTTCATGCGGGTGCACAAACCATCAATTTAACACCCAAGTAAAGCAATTAAATAATGCAGAACTTACCTCAAAGCAACGAAAGCATCTGCGTTGTTAGATCAAATTCACATAAGCAATCCTAGATATGATTTCTAATTAACAAGCAATCACTCAATTTTTTGTTTTCATTTCATTCAGAAATGAGAATCAATGCGGTATGCAATATTAATCAGCATAAGTTGATACGACATGAAGTAACACTTGTTCCTAAACTAAATGACATGAGTAAGAGTAATTTCTAAAGAAATGCAATAATTAAATGTACAATCTAAATTAATCAAATGACCTAACTCTAATGACGGGCAATTACAATTAAATCGAACCTAATAACAAGTCACTAGTGACGTGCATTTCAGTGATGACAAGCACATAACTAAAATGGTATGCAAAATCTCCTAGAGAATGAAATGAATTTACTCTAAGAATTTTTTTTGTTCCCACTGCTAGATTCGAAATTAAGAAAATTGTAAAAAAAAATAACTATCTAGATTAAGATTCTATCCAACTTACATACATTAAGAAAAGAACCCTAATCTTAAATTCAAATTAGGATGTTATCTTCAAGCCACATCAATCTAGCGTCAAATTCAGAAAATAGATATTGGACCTAAAATGCAATTTTTATCCATATGCCATTCTTTGAAAAAGAACAGCCCAAATTCTAATTTTGCGTAGGATGCATCAAGATTCACATTACCTATCCTTCAAATAATTAAGAAAAAAAAAACTAATACGATTTCGAAGCTTTTTGATTTCCTTTTCTTCTTAAATCCTTTTTATTCTAATCAGGGAAGATAATTTAAAACAAACCTAATGCTATTTTTTTCCTTTCACGAAAATAAAACCGAAGGGAACATCACTTTCAAACAAGTATAAGATTGATATTTGAAAATTGCCATATCTACATGAGATCTTGTCCAATTTTAAAATTAAATACCCAAATCATCTTGAGATCGAATTTTGCAGATCAAGAGTTCTTAGGATTTCGACTAAAGAGTCATTCTTTTGGAAAACTTTCATTCTCCTTCATTTAATTCTAGTCAAAACAAGAAGTTTATCAAAACCTAAAATAGGGCAAGCAAAGCCATCAATAAATTAAATCCTAAATCTTCCTAAAAAGCCATGGTCGGCTACCTTAGTTAATTTTTCAAAAATCAGAATGGTGAGGTGGACCGCGATGGAGGCTCCCTAAGAGCATACCCTCACTAGAAAGTATTCATTCCATGGCGGCTTCTTCTCTCTCCTTGTATGAAGACCAAGAACTGCTTGGGAACCACCCTTAAAAAACTTACCCCCACTGCAAATTCCTTACGGTCAAGGACAAACATCATGTTTCCATTTTCCCATTTCTTTGTTGCCTTGATACGGCTATGTCATCCCTTTTATGAAAGCGCTATGGAGCCACCGGACTTACCTCAGGAGATCAAACAAAGGGAAGAAGGGAAGGAAGAATGGAAGAAAGTCTCACACAAGCATAAAAATCGAATCAAGAAAGAAGAACTTTTGTTGATTTGTTGACCAACGGAAAGCATGGGGAAAGATGCATAAAGAAATAAGTGCAGCTGCAGGCCCTTTCGACAATAATAAGGAAAGGCCAGTCATTGAAGACTCACCCAATCTTAATGAAAGAGAAAGGGGATAAGCAACGACACTGTGAACTCACGGATAGCCTTGTGCCCTACCTTTCATTCAAACTAGGCTACGATCTTTCTTCTCTTATGATATTTCTAGTTAGCATCCAGAAAGTTTATTCTATCCCCCTCGTTGAAAGTAGTGACAGCTTCGAGCAAGGGATGATTGAACAGTTAGAAAATCTTGAACATGAACAAGGGTAGGAGTGATTACTGAATTCAATCACACGAGACTTTCTGACAGCTACTATCACTCTAAGCGGTATTCAGTGATTAGAATTTAAATCACATTGATGTGATGATTATACAACGATGGAAAGGAACGACAGAACTACGAATTTCTAGGATTGTAGATGACCTATTTTGTCACGAGTTCGACACCACCGAAAGATGTCAAAACTTTTAAGATCAATGTGGACGGATCTTATGAACCTGGGGCGACGGAAGGTACTGCGGCGTGTGCGTGTCGCGATTCCACCGGGAGATTGCTGGATGAAGCTACATGAGCAGTAAGCAGCGTCTTGGACGTCAAGGCGGAAGCTCAAGCGCTCTTTCGAAGCCCTAAATTTGTTCCTCTCTCTAATACACGAGGACCTTGTCAACGCACTAAAAGAGCTCCGATTAGTTCAGTTGGGAAGCTCACGCTCATATCTTGAAGTGGAAACATATGTTGATCTCCTTTTTTTTTCAAATATTTGAGAATGACAGTATAATTACTAAAAGTTATATTTGGCGCTCATTTTAATGTTAAAAGTTCTTTTAGATCACTTTAATATAATTTTATTTAAAAAATAATATTTTAAGTGGTAATTCTAATATGAAGCACTGAAAATCCGATGCAGTCATTTTCATGCCCAATTAACATACAAAGCCTAAACAACGTTGTCTACAACGTTGCCCCAACATATAAAACCTAAATCGCAAATTGAAATAAGAAACCCAGTTTCAAAACCCCTAAAACCTAATCCGATTCCTCGCCAACTACTTCAAGCTCTCACACACAACCAAAATGGGGAGATGAAGGAAGAAAACGAAATTTCCTCTCGTGTTTACCAAGAATTAGAAGCTTAAAAACACTAATCGACGCGAATCGACCATATCCGATCCTATTTTTGGTTGCTTTCCTTCTCCCATTCTGCACAGAACAGAGCAGACCAGAGACGCATGAATTCGTGGCAGTTCCTTTCGAGAAACGATTTCATCCAACGCGATTTGCGATTCCAGAGAGCAGGAGCTAATTCCACTAATTGTCACTGTCAATGACGACCGTCCTAACATCACATTCCGTTGCTCCTGTACTCTGTTTCGCGGTGGCGCTATCCAAAAATTTTTGAATCCATTTCAAAGTCCTTCGCCAGAGAGAGAAGGGACGATCGACACGTCAGAAACAATCACCGCGGGAGGAAATTCCTCTTCAAGTGATTCCTTCGCTCGACTTGTGTTTTCCAAAGTCTCTAAGCCCTTTTTCGAAGAAAATGACTACTCTTGCTCGACACTTGTATTCTATCGCTGAAGCTTGGTCCTCTTACTTTCTCTGGTTTCGATTTTGGTCTTTCCCATTATCTAGAGGCCTCTTCATTGACTTTCTATCACATCGTCGTCTGGACGCTGTCCACCTTACCGTCGCCAAGCACCGCCCGCCGACCGCCAACGTCATAATAGCAAGCTTGATTTTCAATGGATACTAAATCATGGCCGGTTTTTTCATGCCGGTAGTAGCTGAAATTTTACAGACTCTGCTTTGTTCATAAGCGGCAAAAATGGAGTTCGAAGAATTTGCCTTAATGAGGAGGAATCCTAATCGCCATCAGTCATCAAACTGACAAAAGAGGTCTTAGAATTCGTTGTCATTGAAGATGGACACAAGCGATGAAGTTTTTAGCCGAGATTCAACCACTTCGACATTCTCGCCATAAGACATGGCGAAACAGAGGAAGTGAGTGACGGCGAAGAGACTTTTGTCAACGAGGGCGACAGCCACTAGAACAATTCGTCTGAAATCGCGAGTCGAGTCGAAGGCAAATCACTTCTATCAAGAATTTCTTCGTTTGATCAGTGCATGTCTGAAATCGCGAGTCGAGTTGAAGGAAAATCGCTTCCATCAAGAACTTCTTCGTTTGATCAGTGCATGTATGATGAGTCCCTTGCTCTTCAATGATGGCTTTTGGTGTTAGGAGAGCGATGGAGAAGAAAAATCGATGAAGAAATCTCAAAAAAAAAAAGGCTGAGGAACAATGCCTTTGACTGAATCATGAAATGAAAGTCAGAAAATAAAGAGAGAACTTAGCTTGATTCCGCAGCAACGATCGATGAGCTCTCGACAGAGCTTGAAGTCGCTTAATCAGAGGAAGCGGCTGGAATAGCCATGGACTGAACTAGATGAGCATGAAGGCATGGCGGAAGTGGGGGTTCTCGAAGGAGATGGATGGGTCGACAATGCTCTCGCCGCCGCCGTCACCGAACTCGTCGAGGTAGTGGAGGAGTTGGCGGTGCTAGGCGTGGTGGCTTCACAATCGGCGGTGCAGAGGATGGTGAGGGGAGAAAAGACGTAATTTCAGAGGAACGTCATTTTTTACAATCATCTATCCATGTGGACTGATTTTTTTTTTTAAATTCTATACCTCAAACTGGGTCTTATCCTCCCACAAGCCCATCCCAAGCTCTTTGCGATCTATAACGGACCAAAGCCCGTCTATCAGGCCCTACTATCTTTCACTAGTCGAAGTATTTCACTTTTTGAAATCAAATTCTCGAATACGTCCAAATGCGCAATAAACAGAGAAAGAAAGAGACGGAGAATGGTATAATCCATAGAAGATCGTGTACAAAGAAGCAAGCCTCCATAGCTGAACAGAGTCTCAAAGTGGAGAAATGTTTCGCCTTTCTTCTCCCCATGGCAGAACTCGAATACGGCCTTGACCCCATCTCTCTGTTCATCTTTTCAAATGGACACTGTACCGACCCAATTCGCGAAAAGCTGCCGATCTTACAAAGAGTTGCATACCTTCCAATGAGACATCCATCCGTGCATCAAAAGGACTGGATATCCACATGAACTTTGCATTGTGTCAGGGTCATCCCTGAAACCATTCAAAATTTAAGAAACTGCAGGGTACCGCTCGCCAAGCTAGAGGACCATGCAAGGTAATTTTTCCAGGATCGAGATTGAGAATTCGTTTTACACTTCCCTCCCGGAAAAGAGGGAGATGATTGCGATATATACACAAGAAATTGATCTCCAAACTCGGCTCCTATAGCTATCTAATGCTTCCACCGACAGTATTTCTCCACTTCCGTTCTCCGAGCAGGAGTTGCTTCGGATAACCAAAGCAGAAAATCCGGGAGGGAATTGTTGGGTTTGGTTCCTTTTATTCTCAAGTCTCAACGACAGAAGAAGTGATCGTCGTCTTCAAAGTCAGGAACTCCTAGCATCGCCCGGGCTAGGTGCCCGTTCATGTCGGTTTTGATTGTTGTAGTTGACTGTAAAAGTCGATGATGCATCCGTTTCCAGCAAAGGCAGAGCCCTTCCTACTTAATGAGGAAGGCTCCTCTTCGCCTCTTAGAATGGCGACGACATGATCCATGGGTGGCCTCTGAGATTCTTCGCTATTTATGCACACGTGTGCTGCTTGAATCAGCCTCAGAACTTGGCTAGAACTTCTAAGAGTGGGTCCAAGACGTGGATCAAGCAGTTCTTGGATGGCTCCTACTCCTTTCTGCAAAGAGGGTTTCGCCTGCAGAACCAGTAAAAGTCCCATTATAGCTCGTGGTAAGTACATCAGCCTTATGCTATGCTTATGTACAAAGAAATTCCAAAATCAGAAGTGCATATTGAAGGGAATACATCGGAGGTAGGCATATAAACAGTAGTTGCAATCTTGCAGTTTGCGATCCTTGAACACAAAGCCACATCTACATGCAGAGCGCTATACAAGGACCGGTAGGATTACCTTTTCAGATCATTCAAATTTTCTGACTCCCTAACACTAAACCCAATATTTTCCTGACATGAGATCTTTCAAAATACTAACCATCTAGCCCGTGTCATAATATTTTGCTTAACTTCCAAAATAATGAAGAAAGAAAGAAAACATTAGTTTATATTGCCGGGACAAATCCAGTTCTATAGTGGTTTCAAGGAGCTTTTTCTTAAATTATAAAAATAAACTCGACATGAATTATAGACAATGCAAGTAAGTGCTCCGGCTTCATTATTAGGCAAGTGAGACAATGACATGACGGTTATTTTTCAGGATAACTTTAGTTATTATAACTTCCCATAATTCTGTCAAAAAGGCGAAATAGTATTGTATTTCATTGTGCCAACAGGTCAAGAAGATTCAATGCAAAACCAAGTTTGCTGCAGTGAAAGTTCAGTAACTTCAGGACCAGCTACATCTGGTTCTCAAGGCACATGGATTTGATGCTTTGAAACGTCATGAGATGCAAACTATTTGCTTCTTTTTGCAAAAAAACAAGATGAACTCTCAATCAAAACCTCATAAAATTGAAAAATTAATATAGCTTAAAAGCACTTCGATTACGGCAGTTTCTCGCAAGATTAAAGGTACTTCTAGATGTCTCAGCTAGATTAAGGGTACTTCCAGAGTAAATGAGCTTTCTGAGGACTAGCGAATTGCCATCGTCAATTCCATATCTTCTTGGTTGACCTCTTTTCCGCACATAAGTTGGTTATGAGGAGTATGCATATACACGTTAATTTCAGCAGTGAACAGCAACAAAAATCTAAAGCTAGAAGATGAACCTACCCATAGGACCAAATTCTCCTCTCCTGCGGGCTTATTTGCTTCAATTGGTTTTCGGCCAGTTATTAGCTCCAACAAAACCCACTCCAAAAGCATAAACGTCGGTCTTATCAGACACTTTCCCGTGCTGGAAATATTCAGGTGCCAAATATCTGCACCAGGTCAAGTGTTAGAAACACATCAGTTGAAGAAACGTCTTAACCATCCACCTAAACAACAAATAGCCCAATTCAATATATTTCCTTCTTTTTCTCTATTTTGCCATTTTTTCTTTAACTTCTACACATACCCAAATGTTCCCTTGACAGTTTTTGCACAGGAAAGGGACTGATGGTCCAGAAGTCCATGTAGCTAACCCAAAATCACACAACTGCAAAGTGCAAACAAGTCCAAGAGGTAGGTGCATCAGAATGAATATTCTTGACCGGTATGAACGGAAAAAAAAATGATGATGGAGCAGCAACACTTAAAAAGATCGACTTTTTGACCTTGGGCTTTTTCTTGGAGGAGAGGAGAATGTTGGAGGCTTGATGTCTCTGTGAACCACGCATTTCTCAGTCCCATTGTGCAAATACATTATAGCCTCGGCAACACCGACAGCGACCTTGTACCTCGCCAACCATGGAAGTGTAGGGGCAAACCTTACCTCCCTTTTTCCTATCTGCAAGAAGGAAGACCGAATTTTCAAGAAACCACCCAGAAATTGAAACCCAATCAACGGCGAGTTTCGAACCAGAACTCACTGTGCAGATGCTGCTCTAAGCTTCCCGGACACGTATTTGTACACCAAGAACAGGCCCTCCTCCGGATCGATGCAGAAGCCTAGCAAAGGGACTATGTTTGGGTTGTGAAGCGAGCTTGCAATCATCAGCTCTCTGAAGAACGCCTTTGGGGACTCCTTGTCTTCTCTGTCCAAACGCTTTATGGCCACTGCTGTTCTCAAGTACCCAACCCTTCCTCTGAAAACACAGCTCAATGCCCCTCTTCCCAGCACTCTGCCTACAAAAAAAAACGTGGCAAACGCTCTCACTCCAAGTCTCGAAATCAATGCCAGCAACCGAAACGCGAACTGAGTTAGCAGTTAAGAGAACGGAGAGTGCCGTGAAAGTGCAAACAAGCTCATTATTTGGCCAATTAATGCGATTTGACTCGTGCCTTACCTCTCTCCCTCGACTTGATTGGTGGGGTTTATCTACCTAAATGAGCTCTTTCCTAAATCTAAAAAAGTAGGAAAAGAGGAACAGAAGCCAACTGGACTGTACTCACCTTGGAAAAATTGCGAGTTGCAGAGAGAATTTCACTGTAGCCGAATCTGATCAAAGTATTGGCCACCGGGGCAATGTTCTTCTCCAGCGACTCAACCCGTCGCCATTTGAGCTCCTGGGCATCGCACTCGCCCAGGCCATTGTCCAAGTTCAGCATGAGAACCGTCGCGCCGACAGCGGAAGCGTCGACGCTGAAGGGCTCGAGCTCGACCCGCGAGCAGAAGGTGAACCTGAAGGACGAGTGCACGGATTGCGGGTCGGCGTTGGCCAGCTCGGACCGTGGCGGCCCCGCCGCCGCTCGACTCCGCAAGCAACCACGCCTTGTTGTTCTCAAGTGGCCGTCCTTATCCTCGCACTCGGCCTCGTCCCGGCTCTGCTTCTTCGTCAGAGGACGAAAACAGGACAACCCAAAGTCCGCCCCCATCTTCCTGAGGAGGGTTTTGAGTCGTGACTCGTTTTGGTGGTCGGTGTACCGACGGGAAACTGGCATCGGAGCATCTGATTCGTTGCGTGGCCCCTCAGGATCTGTGCAAGTTTCTTGGGACAACCCCATTTCTCTGACCTATCTCTTTTTCTCTCTGGAAGCGGCTGAAAATGCAGAGATGAAAGTGTTCTGAGCAAGGAGAGGGAAGATGGAGGAGAGTTGGGTGGGAATATATTAAAGTGGGAGCTGCTTTGCTTGAGGAAGGAGAGAACATGTGAGAGATGCAAGAGAGGGTCTTCTTGACAATCAGCAGGTGGACATGGGGATGTGCCTGAACATGCTGAGACAACGCATTATAAATTAATGTAATCAAGGCAAAAAAATGCATGAGTAATGGCAAACAGTGATCTGAATTCAGTTGACATTGCAAAACCACATCGACACAAGGTTAGTTTCAGTATCTTCTAAACTCGTGCGGGTCGTTCAAATGTCAAAATCGGTAATTTCAAATGAATTGTGAGTCGTGCCTTCTTTCATCTCTAATCGGAGGAAGCCAACAGTTCAAGAATATTATTGACATCCTTATATATAATTAAATCCGAATATGGATGAGGTAATAATTTGTGATCCGCCAATCAAAAGTATGGTTATGGTTGGGAAAAGAAAGGAAGGAGAAATATGTATACATCAATTAAAAAAATGAGGAAGCATCATACTACAGAATAATATGGAGGGAGAAGGTGCATGTAAACGCCCCCCTCTCCCACCCAAAAGCATGAATATGAACAAATGGAGCAGGTGCTCGTGGGCTCGCACAAGTGGGAGGAACGATTTTTTTAAAAGGGGAAAGGTGGGGGAGGGGGGATGAGTTGTGAGGTCAGAGCGGGGCTGCTGAGAAAAAAGCAGAGATTCCGTCTGCCATGGCCGAAGCGTGCAAGCTCAAAGTCACCCGGACAGGACAGGAAGGAGAAAGAGAGAGAGAGAGAGTAGATTGTACTGACCGAAGGAAAGAAAGCGAAGACCGAGGGCTCATGTGGTTCAGTAGACATTGCGCAGGGGATGTACCTCCTTCTCGGGGAGCCTCTCATGTGGATTTGTGGATCTTCCCACGTTGACCAAAAGAGGGACTGTGTGTGCCGTGAGAGGGTCATGGACGGAATTTGAAAATGACAAGGAAGCTAGATGAGAAAATGACAGAAATATTTCATTAACTTTATGTTTATAAACTTTTAACTTATGTAATGTGATTTTTTTGAATTCTGGTTCAATATCTGACGTGGTCTCTAAATTTTGAAATATTTTCATATAATTTAAAAACTATATTGAATATTTACCAATTATATATGAACCATATTGAACAAATTAAAAAGTCTATAAATGACATTACAAATTGAGCCAAAATCAAAAACCCCATTACATAAATTAAAAGTTCAAGAACGATATTATACATTGAACTGGAGTTTAGGGATTCATTTGTATTATTATCCCAAACAAGAAATAAACAAGTATGCTTGATGAAGCATGTTAAGCGCTTCCTTTCAATCCAATGGATTATGTAATTGGCATCCACCCATGTTTATGACCTTCCGAGTAATACCTTAGCCGACACGCGGACAGGCGATTTGCGTGTGTATTTACGAGACTACTCTTTGTTTGTAAAGGGGACGAAATGTCGGTGGATATCTCACGTTATTAAGGAAAACTAAGCTTGAGCATGCATGGAGTGATCAAAATGCTAACTTCGTAAGGTTATTTTGTGTCCAAGATATTAAAAATTGATTAATTAGAAGATTATTATACAAAATGATGTGGGCACGTGGTAAATTTTAGTGGGCATTTGAATCGGTGGATTGTATTTGATAACCTAAAGATTGACCACCATTTGTTTTGGAAATGAAAATGATATTAATTATTTTCTTATTATTTAAAAAGAAAAAGATGGGTGGTCCATGCCAAAACTCAAATAGAACATATTACGTTGCACTTTGGGTGACCCTCCAACGACCTCGATTGACATTGACAACCTTGCTTTTTTTTCGGCTTCGCAACTCTTATCTGACGATCTCTCAACTCTTATTGAAACCTAACTATCAATTGTAACATTAAACAAACATGTTAACGTATTCTCAACCTAGAAATGGCTTTTGTTTCGCCGGGAAACGACGAGAAATAATAGTTATTATGACCAATCTTTTTCTTGAGATCCTTATAAGGTAAACCGATATATTGTATTTAAATATAGCCATTTTTAATGTACGGCGAAGAAAAAGTAATGCCATTACGTCTTGCATGTATAAAAAAATCATACTAAACTTATGTAATTAAGGGACGTTGGAGTATCCTATTGGATGTTTAATCTATTTGGTCATCCATAGCATTGGTCCCACTTATCTCAGCACTCGATGGCTCGCCACATCATTTGATAAACACAAGTTTCTAATAAGATTTCTCTTCATGCCTTACATTTGCCTAACGCAATATGTTGATTAAGTGCTAAAGTGCGAACGATTATAAAGTTTCGTAACTATATAAACATTCGCCATGGAAACTTTCATGTTGTGTAAATCGCGAAGATTTTGTTGCTCTACAATTGGACAAACGAGGGGACCACAATCGTAAGAAGCATCGTGCGATACTCATTGACATTTGCCCTTTATTCAAAATAGTGTTTTCGAAGAAACTTGTTAGATGAATGGAGAAAATTTCAATCATTCTCACTAGTGTTGAGCATTGTTAAGCGGGCCTTGCCCGTGCGGTTGGCGTCGGGATGGAGACGTCATTGCATTTTCGGGGTTATATGCTCGATCCCTTTCTGTTCGTAGCATCTGATTCGCTCGGAAAAGGGGGTTCTATGGACAATTGAGGATCAAAGCAAGTCCAGTCGGATCTTTCTACCGACCATGTGACCAAACACCAACATGTCTCCTTTCGTTACACTAATAATTGATGTGAACATTGCTCTATCCTTTGCAGCGTATTTCACGGTGATATTGATGAGAGTCTACTTAAAAAATGAGTCCCTTCGGTTTGATTAGCACCATGTATGTATGAAAAAGGCTATGAGATGTAGATCTGTTTATGCATGGGAAATGATATAAATAGTTCATGAACTTTTATCAAATGTTTAATGTCAGCTCTATACCTCTAATTTTGTTCAATGTGGTTGTAAAATTATTGATAAATAATTAATCTAGTCCTTAAATTATATGAAATGCCCAATATCGTTCTTCTATGAATTCGAATTAACGAAGTTGCTCATGTAACTTTCAATCTGTTAAGTTTGAACTGATGACAATAAAAAAAAATTACAAGATATTCATCTTAAATGAAGATGTAATAATTCACATTATCAAATAAACATGGACATGTTAACGTTCTAATTTTTTTTTTCTTCCCTAAAGTAGATGGATAAAAAGATGGACACGTTAACTCATTGTTTTAAGAGTCCAACTCAACATATTGTAATCCACGTCATTAAATGATGTCTAATTTAATATTTTAGCAAATAGAAGCACTATATTGAATATTTACTAATACTTTATGTACCACATCAAACAATTAAAAGTCCAGATATGATATTACACATTAAGTCAAAGTTCAAAAATCATTTATGGCATTAACTCTTTATGTGATTTTAAATGTATGAAAGTGATTGAACTAAAGCATTGGGTATCGTGTTGGGAATAATTTCCTCAAACCTTATCATTTACTTAACCCTCTCTAACAATGATTTTAGGTTTTTCTTTTTTTTCTTTTTTTTCTTTTTTATCTCACGAAGATCTGTCAAAGATTAAGAGCAAATTAACTAAAGTAGCATTGAAATCTTTAAGAAAAAGCCACAAAAAATCAAACTCTACCCATAATAGGACATTAATCCTAACTTTTTTTTTTTTTTTTGGGTATAAAAATCCGAAACTATTTCCATTGGGATACATTTACCCTAAACTTTTTTCTTATGACATAAAGAACCCAAACTTGTACCTATATCACACATTTACCCTTTGTCAATATTATGTTAGATAATTTTTCAGCCAAAATAAGGTCATTTTTATTTCACTTAAGTCATGTGGATGCTAGGGTGTGCAAAACGGGAACCACCTTAATCTCTCGGAACTAGACCGGACCGAACCAAAATTAGTGGTTCCTAAGGGAGCCAGTCTAATTCTCTATTCAAATTTGTTGGAATCGATGGATACTAGTTCGGTTCCCAATTCCAGGTGCAAAATCGCCCATCCGCCCAACCAGATAAGACCGATAATAAATAAATACATATATATATATATATATTTAATTTTGAAGAAATTTTAGACCAAATTTAAGAAAAATGAAAACCATAAAATACATAATTTAAAAGCTCAATAACCATTAACCGTGTGCTCATCTCATCTCACTGTTGTCTCATTTGGGTTGTCTCTTTATCTCTCACTTACGACCTCCACTCACAAGCTCAATGTCCATTAACTCTCTACTTTTAATATGAGTTCGATCTTTTTACTAATCTTGCAATTAAGAATAGAAACATTCTTTGTTTTTTGCTTTACTTTAACTTGCTCGAAAATGTTGCATTGAGCACGTGAAACTTGTTGGTACCGGTTCAATAAACCCATTCAAAAACCGGACCAGATCGGCAATCTAGTTCTTGGGTGGATCCATGGAACCAACAAGCGGTTTATGATTCCAATTTTTTGGAATTAGTCCTTAGTGGGCGGTTCTCGGTTTTAGGGACCCAAATCATGCTTACCCCTAATGGATGCTATGTCAATATTATTTGCTTTATAGCATCCATGTAGGCAAATTTTCTATAATTCTTATTGACAACAATTTGACTAAGGGTAAATATGTTTACAAGTACAAGTTTGAGATTTTTATGTCAAAAAAAAATTAAGGTAAATGGCTTTTTGCCTAAATCTTTATTAGTAACAAGTATGAAGAACTATTCTTTTTGTATTTTCTTTTTATGCATAGTATTTAAGCATCCATTCATTCTTGATTACTTTCACCGATCTCTTGAAAAATTGGAAAGGTGATTTAATTTGGATTCAATCTTTAACGTAAGGATGGCAATTAAATATTAAAATATTTTTTTATCTATCATATTCTAACTCTCATCTTTTCTCATACTTTTATTTTTCCTCTTTTTAGAGCATGAAAGTCGATCCCCACTCCCACACTTGAAACTAAGGGGCAGCATGAGAACATTTTTGCTCCCTTATTCTTTTGCTCTTTTGCTCCCTGAAATAAAAAAAGAACAGAAATTCACTTGGTAACGTCAACTAATTTTTCTATTTTCTGGAATGGAATGGTGGTTGGGGAATAGATTTGGAACATAAACAAAAGGTTAAAAATGTAAATTCTTATTCCTAGAAACAATTTCTAGAAATAAGTCTTTTTTTTTTTTTTTTTTTCTTCTTCCTTGCCGCGGTTGTCGCCCTTGGATTTGCTGCCGCCATGGCCGCCGCCAACGCCTAACCATCGATTGTTGGCCGTCGCGACCGACCGCCGGCCGCCCGCACTCGCCGGCGGCCGACAAGTGGTCAATAATCGCGATCGACATTCGGCAATTAGCTGTCGCAGGCAAGAAGAAAAAAAAAAAAATACAAGAATATAAATTTTATATAGTTACTAAACACGTTATTTTACTTGGAAATTGTTCCAGAGAGTAGAAATAGAAAATAGCTATTTCTCAAAAAAAAATTAATCCCCGAAACAAAAATGTTACCATCCGCACTTTAAACATCCCCACCCCCACCTAATTCTCTCATCCCTAGGCCGCGTGCCTAGTGTTAACATTCAAATAGTTCAAACACTGAAATAAATCAAATCAAATATGCAAAGAAAACATTACACGTTGAAAAAAAAAATTTCAAAGATGTAATTAAACCAACCAAAGTTTGGGGGACATCACACATTAAACAAGATCAGTTCGGTCCTTGTACGCTCCTCTGGGTTGGTAAATGCACCATATGGTATCATGATACTAATATAAGAACGAGTATCAACAAGGTTAATTATATTAAAATTTGAATCCATACGGTACTGTTTGGGAGAAAGTATTCAATGGTTGCCAAGAGTTATGTCAATTGCCGAGGTTGCACGCGTTTTTCATTCACGTCTAAAATTTGGTTGACATGGGTTTGCTAAGTTGGATTAAAAAGATACAAATCTAATTTTTCTCTTATCCCTCCTCCTCCCACTTTTTTTCCTCCAAATTTGACCGTCGCCCGTTACCATCAAGGACACGCTCAGGCGTCTTTTGGCGAGCTCTTGAGATCTGGCGTCCATGGCCGTCGATGCCGAACGATGGTCATTGCTCGCAGACATGGCTGTGAATCTGCAGCTTGCGGCCATTAGCTCCAGATTCGAGCCATGGCAGCGAGCACGATGACTCCATATCTAATAGTTCAACTGAGCCCACATCTAAAGGCTAGCTTTATATCTTTCGATGTTACCCAATAAATCTTTCTTAGTTTTGAAGACCCATTTATAACCAATGGCCTTCGCACCATCAGGTAACTCAGCCAAATCCAAGACTTCGTTAGATGCCATAAAACTCATCTCTTCCTTATGGCATTGTACCACAAATTGGATTTACACTCTGTTAGGTTTCGGTCAAATTTTATTTGAAATCCCTAAACTACATGATATATGGTAATAACTCAGTTGATGTGGCAAGTCCATGCTGAACTCCACAACTCTCTCTCTCTCTCTCTCTCTCTCTCTCTCTCTCTCTCTCTCTCTCTCTCTCTCTCTCTCTCTCTCTCTCTCTCTCTCTCTACAATAAGCCCTAAATTGAAACTAATAGGACACATTCTATGTCTCCCTCATAGCACAAAAAACCCTAGATCGTCTTCCGATGAACTTCATTGATAGAGTTAAATTATAACATGCTTCCATTCGAACCACTTATCTTAATTTAGTGACTTGGATGAGTTAGCCAAACAAGCCTCCGAAAAAAAAAAAAAAAAAATCGAAGGCGAGAAGATTATCGAGATGAAAGTGTGCTTAGAGAGAGAGAGATAGACCTATGTTTCAAATTAGGGCTAATTGAAGAAACAAAGAGAGTTATAAATTTCCACATAAATTTGCCACATCAACCGAGTTATCGTTATGTGTTATCCAGTTCAATAATTTCATAGTAAAATTCGACGTAAGTTAACGGAAGACAAATGCGTAATACATATACCAGTTTAGGGTCTTTCATAATTTTAAAATAAATTTAAGGTAAATTCATCATAAATATATTAGTTTGAAGTTTTTCGTGATATTAACCTCAATATTTCCTCACTCTTTAGTGCTCATTAACATATTTAGTTAAACCCATCATCATTTGAAAGCTAAAGCCAAACTTACTACTCCAAATCACATCACAACACCCATTGCCCGAAAATCAAGTCAGGTTGGTCAAGAGATTTTTTCTTTAGGATACCATTTGTTAAGAGTGCACAATAGAAGTCCGATACTTTCACTTAAGAAGATCGCCATGAGGGAGTCTAAGTATGGGCTTATCAATATATTTAATTAAACTTATCTTTACTAAAAGATTTAAATCACTGAGTTATGAACGAATTATGATATATTAATAGCTCTAACTTATGCTAATACGGCAATGTCAATTTTTTTAATAAAACTCACAACGGTGTCTCAACATGTTCCACTTATGTGAGTATTGTTAAGCGGGCCTTGCACGCGTGGTTGGTCTAATAAATGAATTCCAAAATTTTTAGCAAATCCAAAGAAGGTTTTCCTGTACGCTCATCACAAAATATTTCTAAATTCCAATACACCCAATGCCATATAGCTCCCGAGAAGCACAAGCCAAAACACATACCAAAGTGGATGATTGACTCATTTCATACTAGAAATAATCGCAGGAAATCTTTTGATAACACGGATTCCTATTTCTCAATGATATCCCACGATTAAAATAATTGGCTGAATCCCGTGAAACCATTTCATAGAAGTTCATTGATATCTTCTTTTTATAAAGCAAATCGACTTTGATTCTTGAATAATCCACATTACTTTCGCTTCTATTTTAACAAAAGATTCCCCTTTTACGTGAATAGATGTCATTGCATCTTCAGGTTTATATGCTCGATCACTTTCTGTTTGTAGCATTCGATTCGCTCGGAAAGGGGGGTGGTCCTTTGGACGATTCAGGATCAAAGCATGTCCAGTCGGGTCTTTTCTTTTTACCATGTGACCTCACAACCAACACGGGTCCTTTTTATTCCCTTAATAATTGATGTAAACATTGCTCTATCATTCCCAGTGTCCTCCATCCTGATATAAATATATATATTTGGCGGATACTTCATGGTGATATTGATGAGGGTCCTTTTTAATCGATAAGTCACTTCGGTTTGATTAGCCCCATTAATATTTGAGAAAAGCTGGAGATGCTGATCCGTTTGGTCGGACTAAGTGTAAAGGTAATTGAACTAAAGCATTGGGTTGGTACTCAACAGAAAAAGCTCCGTACCAACATAAAGAAATATCAATCAAAGTAGATGAAATCTTTACCAGTAACAAGTACAGATAACTTTTTCTCTTTTCAATTCCACGCGTGGCGCCTAATCATTCATTCAATCTCTTAGTTTCATCGATCTCTTGAGAACCTGAGAAGAAAATGACATTATAAATTTCAAGTGCAACGTTTTATATCAATTGAGTGTGGAATCAGTTTTTAAAGTAAGGATGACAATTGACCATTTTAGATTAGTTCAAAAACTAACATAAATGAAATTGAAAGTTCAAAGAAGAATGTTACTTATTGAAAAAAAAGTTTAAAAATCAAATCGAATGGACCGAACTAGGAGGACAATGCACATTAAACAAAATTAGTTCCGTCCTTGAAAACCCTACATGTCGATATGCTCCTCTAGGTTGGCGAATGTACCATTATAAGAAGCAAGAATCAACAAAGCCTGATTAAATAAATTTGGCCCCGGTTTACCAGCTGACATGACAGTTGCTACGCACGCCTTGCATTATGGCTAACATGTCCAACTTTCATGTCCCCCTCCTCATCATCATCACCAGAATTATTCTAAGCGTCCGTCTGTCATTAAATTGCATTAGTTGTAGTGAGTTTTCCAATAGTATATATGTCCGTGGATAACGGTACACTCGCGTGTCTATCCAACATGAAAGTGCAGTCTATAGTCCCGTGTTGTGCAAACCCTAGTTTAAAAGATTTGCATAACATGATCTCTCCAAATCGCTTTGTCGATTTGTGGTTGCTGCCCTGATTTAACCATTCGCCTTCGTCCTAGTTTCCATCATAATCTATAATACTGTCTTCTTCACGGATCTTGGCATGCACCACTCCATTTGTCTTTGTTTCGTGCTATAAAAATGGTATCATTGGCCATTCTGGGAAGTCCCTCTTCTGTCGATCCTGCTGTCCACCATGGAGATGCTATTTGTGGTCCCTCCACGCTTTCATTGGGGGGTTTTGTTATTAAGGGACTCGCTGGCAGATCCTCCCAAGATTCCTGATATACCCCTTTTTTTCATAAAGAGAACTCTTTTTTTTTTGGTCGGTATAAAGAGAACTCTTTTGATAAACTTGTCCACTTATTTCCTTTCGTGAAGGAAATTCAAGATAAAATATATACATACATACATACATACATACATACATACATACATACATATATATATATATATATATATATATATATAATTATGCATGTGAAAATGAAAGGATATCATTCTTGCGCGAAATGGTGCGGGGAACAATTTCAGTCCAAAAGGTACAATGCTTGTTCCCGAAGGTATGATGTATGGAATAGGTTCTACTAGTAAACCTTTTGGGAGATGTTACATTTTGAAGTTATATTTGAAGATTTGGACACATCCATTCACTTCATTGGACCAAGGGAAGGCTGAAAAAATATAATGGCATATAGGGGAGAAGTATAATAAAAATGTTAAAAATTATATACGGTATTCACTTTAATGCAAAAAGTTTATCTTGAATCACTTAAGTACCAATTTTTTTGAAAAATAATATATTCAATGTCAGCTGCAATTTTCTTTAACAGAAATCCAATGTGTCCATTTTGTTTTATTAATTTCTTAAGATAACATGGCTCATTGAAGAGTGTAGTTAGCATCTAAACCATAGATGACGTCGTCTACTAGCTTTCCCCCAAATAAGAACACTAAATCCCCATATTGAAAGAGAAACCCAAATTTGAAACCCTAACCGGCCATTTAATCAAAATTCACACCCTAATTTGATTTGCCCCTCAAATTAATAGCTTAATTTTGCAAATGAAAGATAGGAGCTTTAGCAGTGGCTCAAATTTGTTTCAAGGATTTCTCCTCGCCCGAGCCCTAACTTTTCCCTCCAATTGAGTGAATCGATGAGGAATAAGAACTTGACGAACCAAGAGCGACAAAGACGGTGAGTGACGGACAAGAAGCAAGGACCGCGAGCAACCTTAATAGGGAGAATGGTGGATTATGAGACGCACACCATCGGAGCACTAACTTTCATTCATCATGTGCGGCGTTGTTTTTGGGCAATGGCGTTGGTGCAATGCCGTTTAGTCCTACCTAGTCACGTTGGATTGAACAATGTCGTTTTGACGGTTCACGTCTACTAAAATTTTTAACAAAAAATCCAACTTAGCTTATTTTTTTAATCATAAAAGCCACATGATTATTTTGGCCAGAATATTGAATTTTGGTACTTAAGTGATCGTTTTTCTCGATTTGACACTTAAGTGAACTAATGAAATTTTTTTGCACTAAAGTGAGCGTCATACACAACTTTCAACACTTCTACTATACTTCTCTCTAGCATATACATATTCTTTCTTCTTCTCCACCATACTACATATCTCTTGAACTTATGGGTTCGAATTCATGATTGATAAACACTGCAATTGCAAATGAATATGGATAATAATTGAATACCTTCACACACAACTATGTTAGATATGTAGTAGTCAGGTTACTTGCTGTTTGTAAACAATGTATAATTATGTTATAAGTAATTTTTTTTCGTCAAATATTAATGACATTTTGATTAGAATGGTAAAATACAGGTTTTAGTTTATAATATATTTTCGTCATTACATGTTAAGTTTCAAATTTATTTGGTTTTGTATCAAATAAATTAAAATAACTAATAACGAGGCAATTTTTATTTAATGAGCATAATTATATTTAATTATGAAATTTTAAATAATCATCTGTAAAATCAATTGAGTAATGAATAATTACGCTAATTATTGTATTATATATGATTTTTAATATAGTGTACAATGATACACAATCACCGGATTCATTATGTGTATTGTTCTTTTTCTATCTTATGCCAATTATCTGTTTACTTATAATATATTTATAATTGTGGTTAAGCATAACAATAATGGTGACCATAGAAAATTTAATTTTGATAAATTATTTTTTTGATAATTACATTATTAATGTTGTTAAGATAAAAGTGTCGTTAATAAAGTGACAAACTCTGAATGTTCTATCAATTATTTAAACAAGATGGAAATTGTCTAACATCTCAATCAGAGTGGGAAGGATCAAGACTTTTTCAGAATAGCAATTATAATTTTTACATGAGACTCGACTCTATTTGTTTTGCAAAAACAACTTCCAAGAAGAAGTTTTCCGAATTTTTTGGTATTCGATTCACGGAAAGTGAACTAGTTAAGAAAAACATTTTCCATCAACTAAAAAAAGTTTTCTAAAACAAGAGAAAATGTTTCCGCTTTTCAAAGAAAAGGAAGATGTTTTTCTCATTCACTCTCTCTTATCTCACATTCTCACGTAGCCATGCAAGCCTCCTCTTCTTTCTTTTTCTCTTTTTGAAAACATAGAATTTTTAATTATATTTCTTTTTCCTTTTTTTTTTGCTCCTCCTCCTTCTTCAATTGGCCAACAACCACAGTGACAGGCGAGCTCGTCACTCTCTAGATTGACAAGTGCGAGCCTCGCCATAGGCTTGCGCTTGCTAATTTGGTAGGCCTTGAGCTTGCTGGCTGAAGCTATAGCTAGCAACTAATCGAAGAAGGAGGAGGAGGAAAAGAAATAAATAAATAATTGATTTTAGGGAAAATTTCAAAAAATGACCCAAAGTGCTCTTATTTTCTCAAATAAGGGCCCGAAGTGACTTTTGTTTCAAATAAGGACTTGAAGTGGCTTTGGTTGTTTTAAATAAGGGCCCGAAGTGACTTTGCTTGTTTCAAAATAAGGACCCGACCTCGCAAATTGCCGACTAGCTAAATTTTTCGACCGGTCAAGGGTATTTTCTTCATTTGGCACTTTCCCCTTTTTTTCCCTGTTCTTTTTCTGGTTCTTCTTCTTCCTCTTTGTCGATGGCTGTCAACCATCGGTGATGCCCACAAAGGGCTGGGCGAGGGTCGCCTTCGCCAGTGAGGGCCATCCACGCTAGCCACAAGCGAGAGATGGCGTCGCTTGGGTGTGGCGACCCTCACCCAGTGGCTATCTACAAGGTTGGCCCTCACTAGCTACTAGTAAGGACCGGCATGGGTGGCCCTCACTGGCGAGGGCGACCCTCGCCCAGCCCTCTGTGGGCATCACCGATGGTTGGCCGGCCACTGGCGAAGAGGAAGAAGAAGAACCAAAAAAAAAAAAAAAGGAGGAAAATGGCAAAATACGAAAGTACTCTTGATCGCCGAAAAGTAGGGGTGTTAGTAATCGAACCGAAAACCGAACCGAACCGAACCGAAAAATTCAGTTTTTCGGTTCGGTTTTCATTAAAAACCGAAATTTTTTCGGTTGGGTTCGGTTTTATCGGTTAACCGAACCGAACCGAACCAACAAATAAAAGTGGAGAAATATGAGTTTAATAGAAAAAAGAAAACGAAAACCGAAAATCAAAGGTTAAAAACCAAAAACCGAAAAACCGAAAAACCGAACCGAAATTTCGGTTCGGTTCGGTTTCGGTTCGGTTCGGAAGATTTTTTTAACGGTTCGGTTTTTCAAAAAAACCGAACCGAACCGAACCTTTGACACCCCTACCGAAAAGTCATGTCTTTATTTGAAACAAACATAACCACTTTGGTCATCATTTGAAACAACATCCATTTCAGGCCATTATTTGAGAAAGTGATGGCGACTTCGGATCCTTATTTGAAACAACGTTCACTTCCGACTCTTATTTAAAAAAAAAGATGGCACTTCGGGTCCCATTTTGGATTTTCCCTTGATTTTATAGTTTATTTTTGGGTTTTATTTGAACATCCGAAAATATTAACATTTTCCTAGAAAATAGTTTTCTGGAAAATATTTTTCAAAGAATCTATATTTTCCGCAAAACGATTGGTGCCTAAATTGTGAGAGATGGATTATTTTTCTTGCAAGTAGAGCTTGTCTTGCACTCTCCCCTCATTTTGTTTCCAATTAGGATTTGTTCATGCCTCATTCAAAACCATAAGTTTTGTTCAACAGAAAGAACATTGATTTTGACGGGCTTTTAATATTGCAAATTAGCAATTATAATTTCAACTTTTTTGCAACTCTTCTCATTAACTAGTTCTTAACTATTATTGAGTCAATATTATTTTACATTAAAATAATATGAACTAAAAAACTCGCATTTATTTTGTTCAAAAGAGGAAGATTCAAGTTAAATATCACATTTAACAAGTAGTGTCTGTCAAATTACATATAACAATTTTAAACACATGAAAAAATGCAGGTGCTACTAGTAACAATTATATAGTTTGATATTAGTATTCGAGTAACCAATCTTCTGTTTTCACCGTGGAAATCTCCAATTTTGAGCTAGTTCTTTATACCTTATCTTATATTAATTTTTTTTTTTTTGGTCGAACTTATCTTATATTAAATGACATCTTTATCATCTACCATGACAGCTTCATATTTACAGAAACTAGTGAGGGCAATTCTTCTGTGTATCATGTATTTCTATCAGTGAAAGCGCCTCATGGTTCGTGTTTCATCTCAACTCACATGGCCATGTGAGGCCCCATCAAGGCATCTCTTACCCTTTTATAATGAGCTCTTTCTGCTTATAGCACCGGGGGCACTTTGATTCATGCTTTCTAGGCAAAATAATGTGAAGAGGCAAATGCAATAGAAAAAGTTAGGTAAGCCCGACCCTATCAAACTTTAGATACGCCGTCAATTAAAATTATGTCCAGCCGCAATTTACCTTGAATAAGATAAAAGAACCGTCCTCTCCCTCTTCTGCGCAATCCTCTGCCCCATCTCGGATTTATGCGCCGCTGCAGCCACCTTGGCTGTCGAACCGTCATCCCCGCTGCACCACCGCTGCGGTAGTAGCTGCCATCCTCAGTCACCTGCACCTCATCTCGCCGGATTAAAACGTCCCACCCCACCCCCTCAAAAAAAAAAAAAGAAAATTCGAAACTATCATACGTCTAAGGTCCAATATTAAACTAATTTCAGAGATTTTCCCTAATTAAGTCCATGTCACCAAACAATTTGAAATGCCTCGACCAACCTCCCTGGCGGGGCCACTTTTCTCTCTATGTCACCACAACTGCTACCAAGCCTCATATGTCCAAGGTCCAATATTGAAATAATTTCAGAGGTTTTCCCTAACTATGTCCGTGTCACCAAACAATTTGAAATGCCTCGACCAACCTCCCCTGGCGGGGCCACTTTTCTCTCTGTGTCACCATGGCTGCTGCCAAGCCCTCAACATGGATCGAGACTGATATGGGTGGTCAACCTTGAATTAACCTCGACCCCAGCCTCAGTTCAGGGATGCAGAGGCGCCGGAACAGGGTCGGTGTAACTGAATAATTCTAATGATCAATTAAAACTTGCTATTGAATAATTCTTCAGCAGCAATCCTACCAATTTGTGGGAAGAAAAACGCAGAAAATGGCTTACAAGAAGTCTGTCACAGGACCTTGGGAGAATTGTCAATTCAAGAGGAAAGTTGCTGCCCAAGAAAACTACAGAATATTGATATAACCACTTGATCAGCCATCAGTGCACCCTCCTCATGGCTACTGACTTCACAAGGCACTCCAAGACTCAAGCGAACAGGGGTAGGCGTCTCTCTTCGTTGGGAATGTCCGAATACGTATAGCTAGGCAGGCACATCTCACCCTTTTGGTTTGGCGGGCAAAGACATCTAATGGCCTAAAAGTTGTTGACAGCATCCAAAGATGATAATTCGCTGCAGTTTTCGTGTCTGAACAATTTGCGAGGCACCAGAAAATAGATGATGCGCATAACAAGTGCAACATAAAAATGTCATCAACGATTCAAAGTTTTGCATTTGGCATTCCTCACAACAGAGACCACTTCATCAATGCTACTGAGCTTCTTGGCAACTAGTTTCTTCTTAATGGTTGTCAAATTATGATATATCCAACAACCAACGAACATGCAGCTCCCAAAACACGAATCTACTGCTTACTCTATGCGAAATGAAGAGTACATTACAGCCAAGAATGTGTACAATCTTCCAACAAACAAGGGCCCACACGATACTATGACCTTTAGTAATAAAAGAAGCTTAGGCTACCAGAAAAGGATGGCAAAATGACGATTCAAATAAATACAAAGCGTTGACGAAAATAGCAGGTTTAGAAATTGAACTAACAGTGAAAATCAAAAATGACATTTCCAAAAGACCATCCAAAACATTACAGCTCCCAGAATACAAGTTCCACATTAGAGTCCTCTAACATAAAGATATGGTTGTGATGCAACACTCATAGATAGAGGACAGGCTGCTGAATCTACTCACAAAGATATAAGCGCAATTGCAGACACTGATATCCATTAATTGTCCAAAAACTGCCAGAACATTCACCCTCCCAGTTAGCTTAGTGAGAAAATCTTCCCATAGGAGGAGAAATTGGACATGAAACAGTCTACTACTCAAAAAGCACGGTTTTCTGTTGACACAGATATCCAGATTAACATTGTCCACACAACCAAGGAGAATATAGTTCATGCAGATAAGAAGGTTTAGAGATTCACAGCTCATTCTTAGCAAGGACGGAGGAATTGGAGGCACAGAATATATAGTAGACTAGAAACAAAATATGGCCAGTCTGAAAATGCCACCTCTAAAAATGAAGGCTTGTATGAATTTTAAGCTACAAGAGGACTTCTCCACTTCCTCAAAAGTTCATCGTACACATGTAACTTTCTGGCCTTGGAAAGGCTCTGTTTCAATTTCGACAATGTGGAAGGGGACAATTTAATTCCTCTTTCAATAATATCCTCAGCATATTTGACTGCTTCAGGGAGCCTATCGAGATCAAGAAGCCCCACAATCAAAATATTTCCAGTCTCATCCAAATCGGACCTGTAGTACTCGACCATCCACTTCCAGACCTTCATAGCTGAGTGATGGTCTCCTATATCTATAAATATCCTGGCAGCTGCATTACAATTGGCCAGGCTTGGCAAGCATTCATTTTTCACCATCTCTGTAAACACTATTGAGGCCTCCTTTAGTTTCCTGTATTTGATCAAGAACTGAAGCAAAATATTGTAAGTTCTATCGTCTGGAAATGCCCCATTGTAGACCATTTCATCCAACAGTCTCTCGGCTACATCGATGTGGTCAGTGTAACAATGTAAAGCTATCATTGAATTATACATTACTGTATCTGGTCTACACCCAACTCTTCCTACCATAGCTTCCCATAGAAAGCTGGCTCCTTCAGGATCAGCACACTTTATACACTCCTCCAATGCATCCTGAAAGAACTTCATACCTGGATAGCACCGGTGATCGCTCATCGTCCCAAAATATTTCAACGCTTCAGAAATGCCACTAGGGCCCTTTAGCAAAGTACACAAAAACGAGCTATAGGCAGGCACATTGGCCGGGTCCCAACCGATTTCTGTCACCATCTCGGCAAAAGTCTGCCTAGCACCAGTCACATTCCCTTCATTCTCCCAACCCTCCAACAATATCGCATACGTATCGGCATCCGGCCTAATCCCCTCCTTCACGATCCGTAAGAAGTCCACTGCATCCTTGGTCTTACCGTCCCTACAAATTGCGCTGATCAGCGAATTCAATGCCACGACGTCAGGCGGCATGCCGTATTGGTCCATCACTTCAAAAGTCATGATAGCTTCCGGCAAGCTCCCGGCAATCACGTAGCTACTGAAAACCGAAGCGAAGCTGGCGAGCGAGAGCAGCCCCTTCTTCTGCATCGACTTCACGGCGTCCCACATCGCATCGAACAGGGCGTTCTTTCCCAGCATGTCCACCACCAAGTTCCAAGCGTACGGGCTGTGATCGTCCTTGAGCTGGTGCCCGGCCCACCGGAAGAACTTGACGGCGGCGCCCGGGAAGCCGTAGGATAGCTTGAGCACGTCCTCGACGTCTTCCTGCCCGACCCCGAGGCCGGAATCCCCGAGGACCTCCTCGACGGCGTGGGCGGGGGCCCGGGCGACGATTTCGCACAGGACCCTGATCTTGGGCGGCAAATTGGGGGCGTCGAGGTACGAATTGAAATTCGGCCGCCTGCCCAGTTCTTGTTTCGGGGCGGCGGCGGCGGTGGCGATGGGGCGGGCCTGGTGGTAGGGACGCGGGAACGGGGGGGATTTCGATTTCGACCTCGGATTCAGAGAGGCGCGGCGCTTGCTGTCGAGGAAGGGCGCGCTCGGCGGCGGCGAACGGGAGCGGGCGCGGCGGAAATTGCGGTACGGCCGCTTCCGGTCGCCGGCCATTGATGGATCCTCTTCTTCTCGGGTGTTAGCCCTAGATCGCGAGAGAAGATGGAGCAGGCGATTTGGGGGCGGGGGGCAATCGCGGAGAAAATCAGAGGACAAATCTACAGTTGTTCTCCCGGGGAAACGCTAGGCGTGCCGACTGTCTGGGCCGAAACGCGGAGCGCACCGGGGCGAATTTACCGACGTGCTCCCTTGTGTTCTCTTGGAAGTGGCGGTTTGATCGTACATAAAGTCATAAATATATGATTGTGGCCATTGAATCAATTCGGTTAATTTTAATCGAAAGTTATTGATACGGATATTGTTTGTCGCGCGGCCAATGTTGGTATAAAATATTTTATTATAATATTTTAATTTTTCTTTTAGACATTTTATTTATTTTGTATTTTTTTCCTTTATCTTTTTCCTTCACCGACAATTGCCGATCGTAGCTGCCCTTGCTTGCCCCCGGCAAGGTCGCCTATCATAACAAGATTGATGATGTTCGGTAGAGGGAAAAAGGGAAAAAGGAAAAAAAAAAAAAAAAGAGGAAAGTATAGGAAAATAAAAAAAATCAAAAAGCAGAAGAAAATTTCAAAATATTATTAAAAAATATCAGCATCAACCTCAATTGCGGCTGAGATTTGATTAAAATTAATCAAATAAACTTAATTGGCAAAAATAGATTATATTGTTGGTCATGATTGATTACATCAATGACTCGATAATAAAGTGGTGGACAACAAACGTTTATGTTTGTCATCAAAGGGCCTTCACGAATTTGCTAAGCGGTGGAGTTTGAAAACGAAGACAAATGGATGGCTTCAAAACATGACTATCAATAACTGTAGCTAGGCGTAACGTTAAATAATCATGTTTAGATTCTCAATAAGTGTAACTACGTATCAATGATTGTAGCCAGTGTTAATAAATTATTCATTAATTCAGAATCCATATGATTATAAATAAATGTCAAAAGTGGATATAAATAACCACATTGTTATATATCCTTGCTCTATCAATCAAATGACACCTGTTCTTGCAAATTTATGTCTACCTTTAGTTCCCTGTAAATTATTATCTCATCTCATACCTTTAGCATTTTTCGCGACCTTGGATTCCAATGCCCGCGTTTTCAATTCTTTCAATTTTTAGCCATTTACCAATTTGTCCAAAATTATAATAGATTCTATTTTCGTAAAAAATCAATCAATTGCCACTCCATTATTAAATTTTTGTTTCACTTTTTGGTGAAAAAATTTCTTTAAGCCTTTAATTTTATTCAGTAAACTAATAATATAAAAAAAAAATCATCATACAAGCATGGTTCATATGCACCAACACGTATAGAAATTCTTTAAATTTATTAACAACATCCATTCCATCAATAAATTAAAGTTTCTATCTCCATGACTTCTTAGGTAACGGAGGATATTCATGGAAAGATTTTAAAAAAGGATAAAAAAATCACTTCCTTCCCTTAAATTGACGAGATCCATCTTCTTCACCGTCCCCATTTCCTTCATTAATGATTCTCCATAAAAATTGAAAAGTTTTCCCATAAATCTATTTTTGGAATAAAATTCAATTTCTTGAAATTGGCCATTTTTTGACAAAAAGAAGAAAAATAAAAAATTAGCCTGTCCAACGTCACGTGAGCGACAGTGCCCGGTGGGCTGTTTTCCTGTCGGTTGCTCGGTTGCTGAGCTCATTTGCCCCCACAGTTCAGCTCCCCAAAAGCCTCTCCCCTCGGGTGCCCTAAGCCTTCGCCGGCCCCGGAGCTCCTCCGCCGATCGCGGCCGTCGCCCGCCGTCCGGCTCCGCCGAGCGCGGCAGAGAGAAGGGAGGCGGAATGAGCGACCTTTGCCAGTTCCCTGGCCTCGAGCCTCCTCTCTCGGCTCCGGCTCCGGCTCCGGCTCCGGCTGTGGCGTCTACTCTGGCTTACGCTCTGCCTCAGGCGCCGTCGGCTTCTCCACGTAACTCTCTCTCTCCTTCTCTCTCTCTCTCTCTTTCTCCCTCTCTGCGTGTGAAAGATTCGAGCTTTGCTTGAAACGACGCCCGTGGAATTTGGGGAGCAAATGTCTTGAGTTTCGGTCTAGAGAAATCGCATTTGTAGCGCGCTGGGATGACAGAATGACGTTATGCTTGAGAAATGCTGCGGAATCTGTTTTCGGTTGAATGCGATGAGAGCGTTTTGACGGGAAAGACTAGCTTCCTTAGGTGAACCTCGGTCCATAATGAAGATTGATTGGCTTCTGCATTACCTTTAGTGGGTGCTGACCAGGTTATCTGAGAAGTTGGCTTAGGAAAGCAGTAAAAAAATGCGTAGAGGCATCGTCTTTCGATCTGACAGTCACCTGTCTTGGTTTTTTCAGCTGTACCTGTCAGACTTGACAACCTTACTCAATTTTGTCAACCGGAACTTCCTCATGCGGAGCCTGCTCGGGCTCCGGCTCCGGCTCCCCCTTTATCTCGGGCTTCCGTGCAAGCTCAGACATTTGACCCTTCTTTGTGTAAGTCTTGCTGATGAACATTGATTTATGATGAGATTTGCGATGGCATAACGTAGTCAAGAATGATTAGCTTCGGCATAGAATTTAGTGGGACTAACTCACTATATATGTGGACTTTGAACAACTGGATTGTCCAATGAATTGATTGACCAGTTTCTTTAGGGAAGGTGCTTATAAGTTGGTTTGCCTCTATTCTGGAATCTCAGATGTGGTTGAGGTATTTATTTAAAACCTAATACCTAAGTTAATTACAATGTCAGCAGAAACAAGGATACTGCGCTTCTAATGTTTTGAACATAGCTGTTGGTTGATAGATGTGGAGTTTCTTTGCTAAATGCTATTTTACTTAACCATTCCATAAACAAAGAAGATAGAATATCTTTTGTTGAGGAGATGATATAGGACGCTGGATACAGTTTACGACAGTTTTCTCAGTTCATCCCCCAGCAGGAAAGGCCATTCTTCACATGCTATGATTCCTTTTCCCGAGATCTGAAATGGAAAGCTGTAAAAAATGTGGTAGAGGCATCCTCTTCCAATTTGACAGACAGGTGTCTTGTTTTTTCCAGCTGTGCCTGTCAGAACGGACAATGGTGGTCAATTTCGTCAGCCGGAACTTCCTGTTGCTGAGCCTGCTCGGGCTCCGGCATCACCTTCATCTCAGGCTCCCATGCAAGCTCAGGCGTTTGAACCTTCTTCGTGTAAGTCTTGCTGATGAACATTGATTTATAATGAGGTTTGCGACGGCATAATGTAGTTAAGAATGATTAGCTTCGGCATACACTTAAGTGGGACTAACAATCGTCGTCCTGATTGAAAGGAAATATTAGTATATATGTGGATTTTGAACAACTAGATTTTGAATGGTTTATAATTTAATCAGATCATATGAGAAATTGGCATTCATAAATTGATCTACCAAGTTCTTTAGGCGAAGGTACGTAAAAGTTGGTTTGCCTCTATTTTGGAATCTCATATGTGGTTGAGGTATTTATTTAAAACCTAATACCTAAGTTGATTACAATGTCAGCCAAAACTAGTATAGTACACTTTTAATGTTTTGATCATAGCTGGTGGTTGCTAGATGTGGAGTTTCTTTGCTAAATACTTCTTACTTAACCATTCCAAAAACAAACAAGATAGAGTGTCTTTTGTTGTGTGGATGATATAGGAGGGTGCATACAGTTCATGACAGTTCCCTCAGTTCATCCCCTAGTCAGAAAGGCCGTTCCTCACATGCTGTGATTCCATTTTCCCATGATCACAAACGACAAGCTGTAAAAAATGTGGTAGAGGCATCATCTTTCAATTTGACAGTCACCTGTCTCGTGTTTTCAGCTGTGCCTATCCGAAGAAACAATCTTAGTCAACTTCATCAGCCGGAATTTCCTGTTGCTGAGCCTGCTCAGGCTCCTGCTCCACCGTCATCTCAGGCTCCCATGCAAGCTCAGCCATTTGACCCTTATCCGTGTAAGTCTTTCTGATGAACATTGATTTATAATGAGATTTGCGACAGCACGATGTAATCAATAATGATTAGCTTTGGCAGACACTTAAGTGGGACTAACAATCATCATCTTGATTGAAAGGAAATATCACTATATATGTGGACTTTAAACAACTAGATTCTCAAATGGTTTATAATTTAATCAGATCATATGAGAAATTGGCATTCATAAATTGATCTACCAAGTTCTTTAGGCGAAGGTACGTAAAAGTTGGTTTGCCTCTATTTTGGAATCTCATATGTGGTTGAGGTATTTATTTAAAACCTAATACCTAAGTTGATTACAATGTCAGCCAAAACTAGTATAGTACACTTTTAATGTTTTTGATCATAGCTGGTGGTTGCTAGATGTGGAGTTTCTTTGCTAAATACTTCTTACTTAACCATTCCAAAAACAAACAAGATAGAGTGTCTTTTGTTGTGTGGATGATATAGGAGGGTGCATACAGTTCATGACAGTTCCCTCAGTTCATCCCCTAGTCAGAAAGGCCGTTCCTCACATGCTGTGATTCCATTTTCCCATGATCACAAATGACAAGCTGTAAAAAATGTGGTAGAGGCATCATCTTTCAATTTGACAGTCACCTGTCTCGTTTTTCAGCTGTGCCTATCCGAAGAAACAATCTTAGTCAACTTCATCAGCCGGAACTTCCTGTTGCTGAGCCTGCTCAGGCTCCTGCTCCACCGTCATCTCAGGCTCCCATGCAAGCTCAGCCATTTGACCCTTATCCGCGTAAGTCTTTCTGATGAACATTGATTTATAATGAAATTTGCAACAGCATGATGTAATCAATAATGATTAGCTTCGGCAGACACTTAAGTGGGACTAACAATCATCATCTTGATTGAAAGGAAATATCACTATATATGTGGACTTTAAACAACTAGATTTTTGAATGGTTTATAATTTGATCAGATTATATGAGAAATTGGTATTCATCAATTGATTGACCAATTTCTTCAGGCGAAGGTACTTAAAAGGTGACTGTCTTTATTCTGGATCTCAGATGTGGTTTTGGTATTTATTTAAAACATAATATCCAAGTTGATTACAATGTCAGCAGAAACAAGGATGGTGAACTTCTAATCTTTTAATCATAGCTGTTGGTTGATAGATGTGGAGTTTCTTTGCTAAATATTTCTTACTTAACCATTCCAGAAACAAACAAGATAGAGTGTCTTTTGTTTTGGAGATGATATAGGAGGCTGGATGCAGTTCAAGCCAGCTCCCTCAGTTCATCCCCCAATAGGAAAGGCTGTTCCTCACATGCTATGATTCCTTTTTCCCATGATGTGAAATGGAAAGCTGTAAAAAATGTGGTAGAGGCATCGTGTTTTAATATGACAGACACCTTTCTCGTTTTTTCAGCTGTGCCTGTCAGAATGGACAATCTTAGTCAATTTCATCAAACGGAACTTCCTCTTGCTATCCCAACTCAGGCTTTGGCTCTACCTTCATCTCTGGCTCCGGCTTCATCTCAGGCTCCTGTGCAAGCTCAGGTGTTCAACCCTTCTTTGTGTAAGTCTTGCTGACGAATATTGGTTTATAATGAAATTTGCTATCATAATGTAATAAAAAATGATTAGCTTTTGCATACACTTAAGTGGGACAAATAATTGTCATCCTGATTCAAAAGATATATTAATATATAGGTTGACTTTAAACAACTAGATTATCCAGTGGGTTATCATTTGATCAGATTTTATGAGAATTTGGCATTCATAAATTGATTGACCAATTTTTTTTGGGCTAAAATGCCCAACGAGTAAGTTTTTCTCTATACTGGATTGTCAAATCATTTAAGATTTAAATGGAAAATCTGGTGATCAAGCTAAAAGTTGTACATTATGTTTCTTTCTCCCAATTCCTTATGCATCGAGATTACACACTTTATGGTATACAAGATATTTGGTCATGTAGGTTGGCTATCATTGCAGCAGAAATAATGCATTTTTTATTTTTCAAAATGATCTCCTAATTGTTTGGTCAAAAGATGTGGAATCTCTTGGCTAAGTGTTTCTTACTTTATCATTCCAAAAGCAAACAAGGCAAAGTCTTTTTTATTTAATTTTATGTTCGAGGCTTGCTATCAATTCTTTCAATGAAGAACTAGGAGGCTGGACACTCTGCTATACCCAATTCATCCCCCATGTTAAAGGCTGTTCGTCTCATGCTATGATTTTTTACCCATGATCTCATGTTAAATGTTATAAAAAGTGCTGGAGAGGTTTTGTCTTTCAATATGACAGTCATTGTCTGTTTCATTTTCAGTTGTACCAGCCAGAATGGATGATCTCAGTGAATTTTCTCAACCAGAACCTCCTACAGCTGTCCCTGCTCTGGCTGTAGCTCCACCTTCAACTCAAGCTTCAGAGCGAACTCAGGTTTCCTGCCCTCCTTCGTGTAAGTCTTGCCTTCGGTATTGCTCTCTCGCCTGATTTTATTTGTTCTTGGTGAAAAAGTTAATGTTAATAATCTTGTATAGCTTAAATATTTACCTAACTTTGGAGTTTGTCTCACTTTGCTCTCCGTTGTTTCATTTCCTATAATGTATCCTATGTATCCTGATTTCTAAAGACCATTTTGAAATGGCCCAAGTTTTTTCCACATTATAATGCATGGCCCTCTGTGCTCACATAGGGTCAAAACTGTCTTTTTTGATACTTGATTCGTTCAAATAGTCGATGTGTGGCCTATGACTTTGTATCCTATGTTTTCGAGACCTTTCTTACTAACTATTGGCTATTGATCTTTTTTTTTTTTTTTTTTTTGAAGCTATTGATCTTGTTGACTAGAAGAATAATTAGAGGGAAATTCGAATAATTATGAGGAAAAATGTGACTATATGGGGATAAATAGATATATGAGGTGTTGACAAACTTCAGCGACTTTACTATTGATGGTGGATATTTGAGAAAAATTGAGACAATTTTGTTATATCTAAAAGGTGTACCAGGAAAAATGATATAACAATGAGTAAAAAGGGCCATCCATAGCTTCATATGTATAATTCGATAGCCAAGAAAAGGGTGCTTTGCTTTTTTTTATGTGTTTCGGATTCTTTCATCTACTTTGGAATGATGAATCTTATTCACAGAAAAAACCCAAAAAAAAAAAAAAAAAATCTGCCTCTGTTGACCTTTAGAGGTGGTAACATGCTTTTGCAGAAATTTTCGTACCCTGCTTGGTGTTTCACATTCTAAATGCACTCTGTATGAACTGAAAAGTTTTGTGATATATAGTTGTTTGAGTATTGAACAAGAGAACAAGAAATATGTTCTATTTTCTTCATGTTTCCAAATGGTCAAAAGAGACCTTTAAATTCCCGAAAATAGATGATGCTACTATAAAGTGGGCAAAAGACTAGTGATGTTCATTGACAGTAACCAAAAGGAAAGCCTCACATATGTGTTACTTGTTCAGGTGTTCCAGAGCATGTGAGGTACAAAAATCGGTTGCAGGAGTATACGCAGAAGATAATGGTGCATTTTCCTATTTATAATACAATAAATGAAGGATCTCAACATGCACCGAGATATAGGTCAACGGTACTCGTAGATGGGAAAAGCTTTACATCTCCCAACACATTTCCCCAAAAAAAGGAAGCTGAGCAAAATGTTGCTCAAATTGCATTGGAACTTTTGTCGCAAAAGATGGAGGATGAAGCCTGTCCTCTCATCCATGAGGTTTGATAATTTTTTTACCTGTTGTTACTATGCTTGATATGGATTGCAATTGATTCACTTGAATTGTTAATTAGCATATGCTATATAGCTGAAATGCTGGAAATCATTATCTTTGAATTGATGCCATGTTCTTATCATGCATGTGGATATCTTGAAGAAACCTTGAACTGAACCGACTAATTTATTTGAGACCTTACAGCTATGAATGTACCTCAGGTGGATATCTTTGCAATTTATCCTCATTAACATTGTCCTATAATAGCTGATAGCAAGAACATGCCTTTCTATGGTTGTTGATATGATTCATCCAGTTCGATGTGCACGTCCAAAGGAGGTCAACATTTGATTCTCATTATCTATATGTTCTTGCCATGTGGTCAACCGGGTTGACCTTTTCAATTTCTCCACATGTTCCTGGTGTCATCTGATCTTTAGATGAATTTTCCTGGTACTGTGTCTATCAAATGACTGATAGTTATTCTCATCTATGTGAAACCACTAAATCAATCGAGGAATATGAAGTGGGAGGTATGACATAGATAATAAGACACTAGGGAGTAGCCTTTGATATTTTACATTTTGTTTCAACCAATAGCAACTAGAAAACACAATGTTTGCTTCACACTCTCAATGCTATATTTTGATTCTTAATTCATCCTTATTTTTTTAAACTAATTCACTGGTTATGTCATTACTCCACAGGACACAATTTTTTGTAAGTCTATTCTTAATGAATATGCAGCCAAGGTGAACTTGGAAATGCCAAATTACACAACCATTCAGCCACAAGGGGCAGTTCCAGTTTTTGTATCTTCTTTGGTGTTCAATGGTGTGACTTACACAGGCGATGTTGGTAAAAGCAAAAAGGAGGCTGAACAATTGGCAGCCCGTGCTGCCATTCAATCCCTATATGGTATGCCATTTTTCGTACTTTATTTTGAAGTTATGTGCGTTTCTATCCATTCAACTAACAAAGGATGTACCGACTGAATTAAAAAAAAAAAAAAACTAACAAAGGATGTAATGCAGATGATAGCAAGTCGAAAATAGTTCTTTTGAAGACGATCAAGTCTAAGTGGAAACTTTATGCTGCATACCGTGAGAATAAGTATTCATGTCCTGTTGGAACAAATGTGGGAGGCAATTCTGAAATCTCAGATACCAAGCATAGAGAAGGTTTATCTTCTGGGCCACCTAATTATATTCTTGGTTCAGCTATTCCTGAGGCATCCTCAGATTTACCTAAACAGCATCATTTGTTCCAAATACCAAGAGCAGTGGCTGTAGCATCCTCTGCAGTGGAGAATTCGTTAATCTCCTTTGTTCCTTCAAGTACAGAACAACAGCCTATTGTTGCTACGAATTCTGGTAAAAAGCGACGCAAGAACAAGAAAAAGGCCAACAAGAAACTGCGTGTTGATCCTCAGTAGGTTCTACTCTTTACTTCTAAAATTCTTTTTTAAACCATTTTAACTGAATTCTTGTAATCGTATAGGGTGGCTACTTGTCTTTGAACATTGTTTTGTTTGTTTCTTAGATGTGTGCTATGTTAGTGTTGATTAGTATGCAAACTGAAGATATTTATCAGAATGATATCTTTAAAGACACCTTTACTACTGTTGCCATTTCCTCCTTAATTGATCTCTTAACAATCTTGGAACATCTTTGACTGCTTTCTGATAGAACCTTTCTCACTAAAAATAGTCAACCACCTTGTTGGGGTCTTAATCTGTGACTGGGAGTGATGAATTTGTTGCTGAACAAAGTGTCAATGTTTGCTTTTGCAGTTTTTGAGTTGATGTCTCCACTTATGTCAGTCAAAATGCATGTGATGCATGCTTGTCTGCCTGCATTTCTTCTTGTTTTAGAAGTTGGATCATTTGCTCTGTTACCTAATTCATAATCTTTGCAGGTTTAACCAAGCTCCGCCTTGTTCTGTTGCACAGTAGATGGAACGAATGTATGGGCTTTCTAGTTAGACATCAACATTCGAGGCTTGCCACCAGGGCTCTCTCTCTTTTGAGTGGTATACGAGCTTCTTTGTGTTGTAGCCTTGACAACTTGGATTTGTAATGTCAGACTGGATGTGAGGTCCATGTATATTATGGTCAGTGGTAAATGCGGATCCTCCAACGCCTGTTCAGTGAAAGGAATTTGTGCCTTTTGAATTTGTAGTCCCATGGCTAATTATCTAATTCTTTTGTATTGTTGTGGGATTTTGATATTACAAAGGTGTATATCCCAAAGCTGGCACTTTGTTGTGGCTAGATTCAGATTAAAGTTGACCACAAAATTTGCATACCCAACTTGCAGGGATCTCATATTCAACTTTCAAACAAAGGTCTCAGGCCTCGGAAGCTATTGTCTGACAAAAGAGATCAGATTATGATAAAGAATTCGCATCAAGCCTTTTACAAGTTTTGATCGCCGAGTGAGGATGTTGGTCTCAGAATATCTTGTTTGACGATATGGAAGAGAACTTCCTTGCACTGGGTTTCATTTGTATTGCTGGGTTACGTAATAGGCATTGTCCTCGTCTCCTTGAGGTCGGAGGACTAAGGTCATTGAGCAGTAGGGGACATTCACAGTTCACATCAACAATTAAACAGTGATAGGAGTCATAGGACATGGCTCGGAATCGGTTTACGGTCCTCACATTTTTCAGAACTTACAACTTTTGACGGACACGTTATTACCGGATGACATCAAGGAAACGTCAGAAGTCAGTAAGGAAGTGATTATGCATGAAATATGAATCCCCCCACCTGTTTCGTCTGCTTGCACTTTGCTTACTAATAACGTAAACCAACAGCCCGTGACTTGGTGATGATGAAGGTGGCTGGTATGTTGATGTCGTGGCCCGGTTCACCTCCAAAGTCGACCTGGGATCTCATCTGTTACGTAAGTTGGCAATTTATCGCACTCCAGATTTGGTCATTTGGTTCGGTTAGATTATTTTATTTGTGAAGAAGAAGACAGCCAGAGAAAGTTCAGAGAACCAGGAAAACGGAACAGACACTTGCAGATTGAATGATTAACAACAAGAAGAAGAAACAGCCAATTCTGCTGACTTTTCGAGAAGGCCATGACATTAATTTGATTTTGAGACCCGCAGTTCAAACCGTGTGTCCTGGTCTTCTTCTGCTTTTACTCGAAAGACCCCAGTTTTTTTTGCTTTCCCTTGCATTGCAATCTTTCCAATCGTTTTTTTCTTGATTGATATGATTGAATGCTATCTTCACATAATGCAGCAAAAAAGGGCTACCAAGTTCTCTTTCCTGATCGTTTGCAGCAAGCAAGAATTTATCCCAAAGGGCTAAACAAGGTCCGAAATTCACAACAAAACGCAACATTTTGCAACTTTGAACCTATATATAAAAGAAAAATTTTGAGGGCCAGAATCATATTACTTGCTGGGCATCCTGTCACATTGCTACAGAGGATAAATAGCAACAAATTTGAGGGAAAAGAGCACAACATTGTCACTAGAACTAGGTAAAGACCTTAGCACAACTGCGAAAAACTATCACCCAAACAGAGCTGAACTCACAATCATCAGCAGGAGAGAGAGAATCACGACCCAGGATTGCGGGTGGCGAATTTCCGACGAAGAGCTTGGCACCAGAGGATGCTTGTAGTACCATGGATAATAAGGCAAGATGGGATCAGGAGGGGGAGGTGCATTGGCCAAGTACCATGGCGGCGGAAGATAGTATGGAAAGTTCCCGCCGGGCGGCGGATAGACCATGGAAGGCGGCACATAGACCTCAGAAGGCGGTGACGGCGGAGATGGCGGTGGGTACGTTGTGGCGGTCATTGGCGGCGGGAGACAAGGGTAGGGACAGTTGCTAGGTGGCGGCTGCGAAACTGTCACTACAGCTTGTCCATGTACCAGGGCTTGTGGAAATGCAGCGAACAGAACCATAACCAAGATACTCGCACATACACCATGACCATTCTTGATGGAGCTTGCCATTTCTCTGCAGCACTTCTGGCTTCACTGAAAGGGAGAAACCAAAGGGCCAAAAACACAAGAGACTTAAGAAGATGAAAAAGTGGAGAGTTTCGGAGGAACCGCATTAAGTGATTTAAATAAAAGGCTCAACTCTCTCTCTCTCTCTCTCTCTCCCTCCCCCCTAACCATCTTTGTATTCTAAACAAATCAAGGTCACATTGTATTGCAGTCCTCTATGTGGGCTTTAGGAGGCAGAGAATGTCCGCTACATAACAATAATCGAGGCATAATTTGAGCTTTTCGAAAACTTTTTTCACAAGGGAAAATCCTCTAGGGTCTTGGGTGCAACCCCATTGCCTGCCTAAAGGCTCATCCATAGGTTGCAAACATCGGCCAACTTTCACTTTCTCAGCCACTTTCCCTAAATTAGGATAAACCTTATGCTAGGTTTAGGAACGTAGGGCTACAAAGCTGTCCGCTATTTCACATAAGATGGAGTGAAGTCAACATCTTTTTCGATGTCCCGGTCCTTCTAAGGGATTAGAATAGGTTACTTTAGTTGGGACAAGAGTCGACAGGTCATTGAATTGGGACAACACTTCAACTACTGCCCCTTGGGCCAAAAGGGTTATTTTCCTAAATTTTCCCTCAAACTTTCACCAACTCCTAGAGTATCTGTGATTAAAGAATTGTATGGATGTAATATGGTGATAGCAACATCATAAAAAAAGCCATAAGTGGGACAAGAGATCATTAAATATGAGTCCAAACATTGTCTCGAGCTTCGTCCACGAAAAAGTTTATTCCTTGACCGCGATGAGGGCTTTGGTAATGTTTCTCATTATGAGAAATTATAGCACTTTTCCGAATCGCTATATTAAATTGTGACTAGGGTCTCGTTGACGGTTGTTGTCAATCAAGAGTGGCAATTCCCAACACAATAAGGATGCATTTAGTAATTATTCTGTTCCCGAAAATAATATTTATTCATAAATGATCTTTTCTTTTTTAATTTTGTTCTCAATAACAATTTCTGAGTTTTTGAAGGCATTTGATAACTATTCAAAATTTCTATTCTCGTGATAGAAATGCGTTTGATAGGATTCTTAATTTTTTTTTGTTTCTTTTAATTTTTAAATACTTGTCTTATATTTTTCTCTTTTTTCTTTTTCCCTTTCTTTTTCTCTTCCTCCTTTGTAGGTGGTCGCTAAACATGGTGGTGGCTAAGACCAGCTGGGCGAGGTTTGGCGAGCCCGCCAAAGCCTTATCAAGCCATAATGAGGTTTGGCGAGCTCGCTAGAGGCTCGCTTGGCCACTGTGAGCCTCAGCCTTGTTAGATTTGACCAATACTCAACCTTGCCTACGCAACGCAAGGTTGGCCTTGTGCTGGCTAGCAATGCCAAGCCTCGCCAAGCCTCTCCTATCTTGGCAAGGCTTGGCCTTGCCCAAATTTGCAAGGTAGAGGCTTGCGGTGGCTAGGCAACCTCTGGCAAGCTTGCTATACCTTGCCTTGGCTTGGCGAGGCTTTGGGGAGCTCATCAAACCTCGCCCAGTTGATTGCCGACGACGGCAGCGGCCGAGTGGCTAGTGGAGGAAGAAGAAGAGAAAGAGAAATAAAGGAAAAAGAAAAAGAAAAAAAGAAAATGTTGGATTTGATTCTAAAATTATTTTCAGGAATAAGAAGTTACTTTATTTACTTCTTGATTATATTCTAAATCTATTGTTGAGAACAAAAAAAATAGATTTTTGGTCTTGGGAACAAAAAAATTTAGCAAATGAATTTCTACTTCTTTTGTTGCTGTTTAAGGAAACAAAAGAATAGAATTAATTGTTCTCGGGAGTGTGATCAAATATGGTCTAAGAGAACACGACTTGAACTTGACAAGAATTTAGTCAAAGATACTCGAGCTTGACATGATACAACTTAACTTGAATTTGGCATGAATTTACACATTTTCTTTCATTTTTGGTGGATAAATATTATATAATTATGTTGAAATATTGTTATATAGACAAGACATGATATGAACACGACATGCCAACTCAAATTCTCAAGAAAGAGATAATTACTTAAATGGTCATTAAATTTTTGAAAATGCTAGTTAGGAGCATGCCGAATCGCATAAGTTGAGGAAGGATAATTTGTTGGGCTAAGGAATAAGTTAATGAATTGTCATCTCAAATTTTATTTTCCTTTACCTTAAAGTGTCCTACTCTAGTATTTATTACATTCAATTAAAATGGAGAAAAAAGAATTACGTGCAAAAAGCCTGACAACCGTCGAACCATTCACCTTTCTAGGTGCATTTTATGGTTCATCTTGGATGTAATATTGAGTAAATTTAATGTCGTGATTATGATAATTGGCAAAGCAAAATATTGTTGCAATTGACATGGTGCGTTGTTATGTTAGTGATTTCCAACGATAATTAATCAAAAGGATTATATTCAAATTTCGCACAAATATTTATAATTAAATTGATAAAATTGAAAAGTTTAAAACATAATTGACGTTTCTACAATAAATTTAAAATTGATTGGACAACTTCCCAGATTTGAAGGGGATTAGGTTTCATCTTAGTTTATAGATGGGCTTCGTCGTTGACTTTTAATTGATGAACTGATTGATCAATCCTTTGCGAATATGCCATGATGAGTTTCACTTACTTCGAGTCGGTGCCTTCACTCGTAAAAGTTGGGAAGGTTTGGTGTAAGAATCTGATGACCAAATCCGGCAACTTCCTTGGACTTCTTTGTACTCGCTCTGTTGCGGTTAGATGTGCTGAAAAAAGATGATCATCATTACCTAATTTAGCCGGAGCCTCACATCGGTGACAGCTAAAATTGCAGAAGTAACACATGGTCTGTTCAGCATTCAAATGGGTAATTTGGCTATTGATGAACAAATGGGGGTGAACTTAAACTCCATGGTCTACTCGGCTTCCTAAATATAACCGAAACTTTGTCCCGGATTTGCTTCTCGTTCGTCGTAACTTATTGAATTAGTCCGTGAGGAGGTCAATGTTTCCGACTCCCTTGATCGGCCTTAATGTCGACGTTCAAGATTGCAGCGCGAAATGCGCAAACGTTGGAGGTATGAGTAAAATTAGTATCATTCATCCGCGTCAGTTGTGTAACACATGAACGTAATTCATCAATGCCATGGACAGATTGGGGGGGCTTGGGAGTTGGGCCGTTCGGTAAACATCATCCGAACACTTCAGAAAATGGTCTGGGGAATAGGCCTGATCATGGAGTCTAAGATCCGAAGCCCATATTTTGCGAGCAGGAAAGTATTTTTCATAAACATCATTTAAAAAAAAAAATTAATTTTTATTTCTTGGGTGATTTAAAGAGAGTGATTTTCTTTTTTACTAGAGGAGGATGTCGTGTTTCCCCAATCTAAGCTCATTGCTTTTAGCCGTGAAAAATGTTTCTTGTAAGTCGATTGGTTTTCCGTAACCTACTCAATAGGATGTCGTGATACAATCTAAACGGATCCCAATTTGAACATATAAGATAAATACACAATAGTACTTTAGTGGGTAGAGTGAATTGAAGATTTACAGCAGGTGAACCATAATGCATGATGTCCCCTACCGTCGGCTGAGGACGCGAGTCGGGAGCCCTATCCGGCACATGGCACCACATGTCCTCCGCGGTCTGTGAGGCGGGCACGTAGCTTTTCTCCAGTCCACCCACCTCCCAAGTCAAAGCCGACATATAGGTCGGAACGGGGACCGAGGATCCAACCTCAAAAGATCTGCGGGGAGAGCAGAGAGCCAGTCGATCTCGATGCTGAACCTGGTCACAGTCCTGGACTCCGTAGCACGGGCCGTGGCCATCGTCTTCTGCTCTCCGTGGATCCTCAGCCTTGCGATCACCCCGACGTTCCTTCTGGTTCACTCCCATCCGCCGTGATCGGCGCCGTCCGTTCAGCACTTTTACTTTGACCGGCCCAAAACTCATGCTTTGAATCGTAAGCCTCGTTCGCATTGTATGGCTGCGGATGTTGGCTTGTCTTGGCGGCGTTGCCCATTTTTGGGGCATGCACTGTTCATTAACGTTCAATTTTGTCGTATGTTCTTGGATTATCCCGTCGATGTGGTCGTCTTTTGTGTCCCTTGAATGAATTGAATGTTCGACTTAGAGAACAGTGTGTTACGAGCAGTTTTCTTTTTGGGCACATTGGAACTGAAAAAATACGAGGGTTCATGCGAACTATGTCGTAAATGACGGCGTGTGGAGTCTAATTTCAAGAAGTTTACTGCCATATATACGCTAGGATCTGCAATGCGACTGCTTGCATCACGGAGTCAACCTTTTTGACTAACATCAAAGCTACTGAAAAAAATAATAATATTCAAAGTGCAATAGCGAAAGGGGCGACAAAGGACTAGCACATGGGATGGGAGTAGAATTTCCGGAACGGGCCCCCTTGAGGAGCTGCTTAACCGCCCCCCGTGAATTCGTGGTCCAATGGAGCACGACGACCGTCTTCGTCCACGACAACCTCGCGCCCCCGATTGCCCTTGAATCGATCTTTCACGACGACTCGGATTGAATTTCCGGACGGATCTCTCCTCCTTCCGTTGGATCGAATCTCACCCTCTTCTGCAAAAGGGTTTAAAAGAGATGTCAACACGACTCGCAGGCATGAAGAATTCGAAACGAAAGGGACTTAGATTGCACGTTCGCATTTGTTTAGGACTTTCATTACAACTGGGCAGAACTTCGGGTGCCAAATTTTTCTCAAGAATGAGTCGAGTTATTGATTTGAATCATCCACATGATTTGGGGAAAGATTCACCATTCTAGTACTGTGTGCTCTTAAAATATAATGCTTTTAATTACGAGAAAAGCTACATGTTTCTTAATCTTTTAATTACAAAAAATGTTGGGAATCGAAGTTGTCACAAATTGGGACTAATTTGAGAGGAGATTTACCTCGGACAACTTGCCGCTGCTGCTGCAGCTGCTGCTGCTCTTTTCTCTCATGCCACCGCGACCAGGCGTCCAATTCGATCCTCCTTGCTGCAACACATTCCCGTCGCCATAGCACATGCCCACGATCCTCTCCGCCACCTCCTTCTCGTCCTTGCTCTCCTCCACCAGCTTCGCCATCTCCGCCCTCGTCAGCCTCATCTTCACCGTCAACGGCCCCTCACCCCGCCGCGGCCGCCCCCCGTCGCCCGCTGACCTGGTGAGCGCGAGGTCGGACGCTGCCCTCCGCGACAGCATCAGGCACTCGAGCCGGTCCTTGGCGCTCATCCGGATCCCCGTGGACCGGACCCGCCTCGGGACCTTATCGTCCTCCTCCGGGAACTTGGGCAGCTCGACGAGGAAGTACACCCTCTTGGGCTTGAGCTCCTGCTGGGGCTCGAGCGGCTTCGCCCGGATGCCGAAGTGCTTGACGGTCTCGGAGTCCATCAGGACGTGCCCCGGGTAGTCCTTCACGACGTCGCCGGCCCGAACAGGGGTGTTCAACTTGAAGGTGTCGCCGTTTATCTTCATCACCTTGGCTCTTCTCTTCCCTCCCATGCTGTTCCCCATCTCTCTGCTCTCTCTCTCTCTCTCTCTCTCTCTCTTCCCTCAAACTCTCCGTAATTCTATTCGAGATCACGTGAAAAGAGATTGAAGTTAATACAGAGTGTGAATCCGAAAGATACTCGCGTGATTCCGAATGGATCGTCACTGGCAATTCGCGACTTTAAAGCATGATTTTTGTTCACACGGCCAGCATCGTCCTGAAGAAAAGTCTAAAAGAGGATAGGGGCCATGTCAATCCGAGGCTCTAATCACCTTTTTCATGTATTTCCCACTAGTCTAAAAGAGCATTGTCGTGTGATGATTGCGTCTGTAAATTCCCTTTCATACACTATTTTTAATGTGAACAACTCGTGGGAAGAAAAAAACAAAAACAAGCTTGTGACGCAATTGGTGATGAAATTGAAAGGTAAATATTACCTCTCATTTTTCTAATTATCTTTAAAAGGATTTTTTTTTTTCTGTTTTATCATTGGGGCGTAGCAAAAGGCCAACATATGATCTTTGCTCCAAGTCGGTGGCTGTGGCGTCCTCACTTCCTTACTTATGAAATACATGGCTAAAATAGCACATATATATTATAAGTTCTAGTATATGTGAAATAAAATTAAATAACGAGAGTTATAAAGTTTTTCAAAATAAAAGGGGAAGATGACATAAATTGTTCACGAAATTTATACTTAAAGCGCAATGTGATTCATAAACTTATAATTTGTTTAATATGATATTTGAACTTTCAATTTGTTTATTATAATTTATGAATTACATGGAAATGTTCAATATAGTCCCCAAATTACATTAAAATATTCAATAGTATAATTTAAGGATTATATTGAATATGTACCAAAAGTTTAGGGATTATATAGAATAAATTAAAAGTTCAGAAACATTGTACATTGAACTAAATTTTAAAAACCACATTGAATAAATTAAAAATTTAGAAATTACATTATATATTAAACCAAAATTCAAGATTCATTTATGTCATTTGCAAAAGAAATTTTTTAAAAAAAAAAAAAAAAAATACTCTGTCCGAGTTGAATCATGAATAGTGTCCAAGTGGAGAAGAGCCTGTTTTCGGTGTGCAGCCATCCAAAGACGGTCAAAAGTTCGAGCGTCGCAGTCGCAAGCGGCTGTCCAATCTCCAATCCGCCTTTGACAGTGCGGTCGCTGTCTAAAAAATTTTAACCCCATTTCGTGGGCTCCCACCGTTTTCTAGATATATATACTTTTGAAAGAAATTAATCCCCTTTTGATTTCTCTTCGAGTTGTTGATTGGTGGGGTTTGCAGCTCGTGAATGGTGAATGAAAGTCAACTGTTCTCGGACAGCTTTTGATTAAGCCGATCGAAAGTGTCACCCCTTTCGTCGGCTAATCGGCTCATTAGTAGCGAACGGGGAAATTACTATAAAAGTCATATTTTATTACACTCATATAAGTTTTATTCTAGATTTTTCAATTAAATTATAAATCTTTTGACAATTTATCAATTTAGTCATTTTAGCATATTTTGACCTCAAATTGTTGATGTGAATGCCGGATGTTTTATGTGATATGACTGATGTCGATATGGACAATTTTTGATTTTTAATTATTCTTTTCTTTTTCTTTCTTCCTTTGCCAATCGCTAGGCTTGGTGATCGGGCGAGGCTTGACCTCGTTGGCCTTGAGCCTTGAGTGAGCTCGAGCCCTATTGGGATCTGGTGAGCTCAAGCGTCGTGAGGTCGGCCCTCTATTGTGGTCGGTCACCAGTCGTTGACCGGCGAGAAGAACATAAATGAAAAGAAAGAAAAGAAGGAAAAAAGAAAAGAAAAGAATAAAAATTTAAAATATCAGGGTAGCATTAGCTATGCCATGTCAGAAATAAGCATTTACGTTAGTAATTTCTCACCAAAATTGATCAAAATGACTAAATTGTCATAACATTCAACTCTCAATTTTCATAATTGAAAGGCTAGTATTAAAGTGGCATAGATATACTAGATTTATGAATTTTTTGGTGATTTTCTTAGTACACAAGCATAGGAGTCGAAATACATTCTATCATCTAAGCTCTTGAATTAGTAAGCGTTTGTCGGTTGGAGATCAGACCTATGCATATCAAATATTTCAGGCATGTCAGCTGAGTAAGCCTTCACATGGGAATTCGCTGAAACCTAAAATTAGCTCGATTTATGGCATCTTCTGTCGGTAATGTACCATTTTTCTGGTGGCAGACATCATTTAATCATTTTACATTTGAGGTGATACAGCAATGGACAATGAAGAAGATTGGGGCCACTGTTTTCCTTCTCAGAAGAAGAACAGACATGCATTGATTTCGTTAGATATAGGTGAAAGTGTTGACTCTCTTGCGCGTGTCAATCCGTCAATTAAGTTCTCTGTCGGGACGCTTTCAGTTCGCAAGCAAATCGTTCCAAACTCTGCCCCTAACTTCAGTGCTTAAAAAGGTCAACAAACGGTTGGCGAGTGCGGATTATATGCTCCTTTGACTTTTTGTCTTCCTCCTTTTAGACTTGGTGATCATTTTAGAGATGGTGGGATGGGATGGTCGCTGCGTTCCAAAAATCTGGTCCGAGTGCGGGGCGTTCGAGAAGTTCGATCACATTGCTTGACTTTGGTCTCATTGGGTAGGTTCATATTGGCATGGGGAAAGCTTCTGCTTGGAGTCTTGAAATTTGTGGCGACTGGTAATGTACTCGCATCTTACAAAATTTTTGTTTCGTCCATTTGAATCCTAAAACCCACACGAGAAATGCGAAGAAGAAACAACTTGGAAAAAACTTCTTCTAAGTTCTAAGTTTCTAACCACCATTTGCAACAGTGGGTTACAGCCAAAGGCGTCATTGATATTTATGTTCAAATGATTTTGCATATAGGTGATGTTTACAACTTATAATTTACTAATTGAAAGGCTGGTGAAAGAATATTTCCTCCAATTCGATTTGAAGAAAAAAGAAATAGCCATGTACTATCAATTCCTGTTTTTTCAATGTCGGAGCCGCATCGAAGAAAATTGTAGAGAGAGAGAGAGAGAGAGTTGACAAAATTCCTCATTTGCACTTTCATACATTTTTCTGTGTAATCTGGTGACGTAATGGTGATGAAGTTGAAAGGTAAGCTTCGTCTAATCCTCGACAAAATTCCTTATTTGCACTTTCTGTGGGAGCTTTTAATATTTTATCGAAAAAGACGGAAGTTTAAGGAGTTAAAGTAGGCTATTTGAACAAATTTTATGACTCCTGGCGGGATTGTCCTATACATTTGAATAAGTTCGCCACCTCGTACATGTCTTGAATTCATTTCTCTAGACAGATGTTGACATCTTTTCATAAGTTAAAATTATTAAAATAGATTGCACCTCCAAATCCTTAAATAGTTTGAAAAAGTAATGTAGTCTACGTTCTAATTGACAACATTTCTCACCTCGCCTGCGCAATCTTCTTCTCTAAGAATGTGAACCATCAAACAACAAAGCAGTTTGTATTCTAAATCTTATCACTTGCTTAGTCCACCTAAACTTGATTTTTCTGAAAATAAAATAAAATATCAGATTGGTAATGGGAGCTGAAATCACCATTCGTTTCAACTCCATTTCGATCTGTGAAAGATGCCACTGAAACAAGATGTTGACCTCAACGTTTGGAAATTATCACTCATTTAGCTTCTTGCTCTCAAATATGTTATATCCCTTTAACGAATGATCACTTTTGCTGTATGTTGTAACTTGTAATTGCGATTGGAAAAGCTGGTTTTCTTATCATGACAAAGAAGCCTGTTTAATCAGGTAAATCATAAGCCCATAAATAAATACTTTACTAATCTCACGGATCAGATAATACTGGATCAGATAATACATGAGTCAAAACCCAAATTGATAGTTCAAAATATGAAATTACTTGCACCCAATGATGCGAGTAAATCAAGCCAGTCTCGTTCTCCTGATTCCCACGCACCTCGTTTCTCAAAAGGAAACAGCACATGGTTTTTCTCTACACCTAGTTGCATGCTTGAACCGGTCCTCCTCCATTGCACTTTTCTTGGTCACACAATCCACAACGCACTTTTTGGGAAGGCATCACCCTCCACTTTTGCGGCATTATTAGTAATGATTCACTTATGCACTGATCTGCGAAAATGCACTCGGACCAACCGAAAGGAACGTGGTCGACAGCGGCATGATTAATGTCAAAGAATGGCATTATTTCTGAACATACCATCTCAGTTGATTAGTAACCCATAATCAAAGATGGTGCAAGGCCCGAAAGATAAGCCTTTGGCAATCTACTGGTTGTCACTGCTTGAGATTCGATCTAAATGCTTGGCCTTCGATCTGAATTGGGAGAAAAGATTGAGAAAAACAGTGGGTCAAAGCAAGTTTGACTATGTATGTTGGTACCCGTCTGATCGAATATATTATACTAAAAGTAATGTTTGCACATCAAAAGCGTCATGGGAATCTTTTTTTTTTCCCCAAGTGAAAATTTGAGAATTTTTGCAAAGAAAGGTAAAGGTTTAGAGGGAAATCTCTTGACAATAAGTAGTGAACATGATCTATGAGAATGAGTATTTGTTTTTAGAAAGAATTAAGGGAATTTTTTTTTAAAATATTATATAGATATACATATTAATGTTGACTAATATCTAAAGCAACAAAGAGTAAAAGTAACTCTACAAAAACGATAGAGTGTAAGATATAACTTTAAGTAAAATTGAGTCTATTATGCATAGTATGTGATTCGATATATTTACACAAAAAATTACTCACAAATCTATAAAATAATGTGGAGAGAAAGATTGACTTTGTGCTTATAAAAGAACACACCAAAATAAAAATAAAAAACAAAGTCAAGGCCCATTATTCTTAATTCTTTCCCTAGGCTCCATTCTATTTTGTCTGGTCTCCTTGTATTTCCTGGTTATCCAATAAGCATTCCTCACAAAATAAGCTACTATCATATTTGTTATCATTTTCATCCACAAGTTTGTAATAGGAATCATCGTCTCAATAGTAATCTTCTACCTCAATGATAGTCTCTACTCAAATGGATGAAATGGGTTGAATTTGGATGGGTCGAAAATGGTTCCGATTCAAATTAACTCATACCGACCCATTTCCATATAATATAATTTCAATAATCCATGTTCAACCCGACCTAACATAATTTAATAGAGGTCCAATTCTTAACTATATTTTTCTTATATATGGAAAATAACATGCTGAAACAAATAACTAATCGACAACAAATTAGACATGAAAAAAATCAGCAAATAAGAAATTACTAAACTATATGATGAATCAAGCAACTGGAAGACATTACTGTGGTTTCTCCTAGTGTTAGAAATTTGATCTAATTTAACAGAAGAGACCACATTTGAAGAGATATATGTGAGGTAAACTTCTACTCTCATAAAAACTAAAAGATATGAAGATACTTAAGGATTTGAAAATACTCAGACCAGTCATAACTTTAAGAAGAAAAGTAAGGAAATGTACCAAATAACAACAAAGGATTAGGTTATGTATTCACCCTGATTCTTTGAAGCATGTAAATGTTGATGTTTCAGACTATTATGTTCACATAAAACTTTGTCATCGAGATGAAATGTACTAATAATTTGAGGAGACGGTTAGACTTGACAAAAAAGAGTCTTTTGTTAGACATTATTAAGTCTTTACTTCTTTCTAAGTGTGCGACTGATTAAAGCCTGCTACATCATGCAATAGGATTTCAGATGTATTAACTGCATTTGTTCGGACTTACGTACATCTTATGGTCCTATTTTCTAATTTCCTTCAAAAGGAAAAACACCAAATAATAAAATTGTCAAATCCCTGAATCTTCACCCGTACTCTTCAAATTATAGTTTTGAATCTTCACCCGTGCTACTCCAGGAACCTTTTGCTTAAAAGGGGCGATGAAACTCCAAAAGTGAGTCAAGTAAAGTGGCCGGACAAAGAGGGTTGGTGCACAACACATGAACAGAGATCGACCAAGTCCAAAGGGCATGGCACTTTTTTGTATTTGCGTGAGTCTCAGATTCGCACCTCCATCGCCTCGTGAAAGCGTGATTGCATCTGCACATGGTCATTTTGTTATCGGGACTGGCCGTTTCTCCATTCTCTTTCCTACTTTTCAAAAAGAAAAGCAATGCCAACATCTTGGTACAAGTTTTGTTACAATGGCGGAAGAATAATTGCCTCGGAGGGGATGAGTTCTTAGATTGGATAATCCTAGGTGTCAGATAATTAGCATAATTCTTTAGGATATTTTTCTATATTAGAGATAATTAAACGTCTTAGTTTTCTGTATATCTCGAGATTGCGTAATATCTCACAATTCCGCTTATCTTTCTTATTTTTTAACTATGAGAAATTCACAAAAAAAGTCTAAAACCTATTATAATTGTATCAATTCAGTCTTAAATCTTTTTTATTTGTACCAATTGAGTCCTAAATGGGCGTTGGTACGTGGCGCTAGTGCTGATATGAATAATTTTAAATAATATTTAAATAATTTTTTTGATTTTTTTTTGTTTTGATTTTTTTCTTCCTTGTTCCTCCAGTCAATTGCCCATGGTAGGTGAGTTTGAGCTTGGCCAACCATGGGCGAGGCTCGACCTTGCCTGATTCTATGAGCCTGATTCGGTGAGGTCGTGCCTCACTAACGAGAGCCTAGCCATGGCTCGCCTTGCCTAGGCCACGAGGTTGTGGCCTTCAATCTCGCGGCCTTTGGCAAGGGCTCAAGCCTCACCAAGCCTAGAAAGTGGCCTAGGTGAGGCCCCCTCAGCTGCCTCAGGCGAGGCTCAAGCCTGCTAGCCCAACGGCACCCTAGGCGAGCCTAGCCATGGGTAGGCTTCCCCAAGGCTAATGAGACCTCGCCGGCCTTGCCTCTGGCCAGTCACAAGCTAGTGACCAAGTGGAGGAAGAATGAAGTAAAGAAAAAGATAAAAAAGAAAGAAAAAGAATAAAGAAAATAAAATAAAAATTCAAAAAAATATTAAAATGTTATTAAAAATTGTCCATGTCAATCTCGTGGCATCACATAGGACGCTCAGCTTCCATGTTAGTGCCAACCAACTAAAATTGGTCAGATGGTGTGAATTAACACAAATATAAAAGGTTTAGAACTCAATTAGTTAAAAAAAAAAAAAAAAAAAGATTTAAAACTGAATTGACACAATTATAATAGATTTATGACTCTTTTGGTAAAGCCATTTACCATTATCGTGACTAAGCAATTTGTTCATGCCACTGTATTAGAATCTATACAAGTAAAAATCTACTTTTGACCCTTAAACTTGAGCATTCTATCTGAATTTTTATTTTTTTCCCTCCAATCCCTATCATTCCTTTTTGTTTTCCTGTTTTTCCCTTTTTACCTCCATTGGCCACCATTAGTCACAGGCCATCATCAAGGCTTGGTGATGGCAGGTAGGAGAAAAAAAAAAGAAAAAAAATTCACAAAATGATTGAAAAAATTGCAAAAATTTTCCATGTTAGTGCAAATAGTGCCTATGTTGGCAATGCCATATTGGGCGATTAGTATTGAGTAGACCACAATGTCAGTGATTTTCAACTAAAGTTAATCAAAGAAACGAAATTAGAAAATTGTCAGAAGGTTTAAGACTAAATTAACATAATTGAAAAGTTTAGATCGGAATTAATCACCATACAATAGATTTAGGATTTCTTGAACAATTTCCGCTTTGCTTAGAGTCTTCAAATTTATGCTAACCAATATTGCATTAAAATATTTTAATTCATTCATGTGAGTCCTAAAACTTACAATCATAGGTTTCGCCAATATTTACGCTTATTTAATTTTACATGTGGGTAATATTCACAACTTTTAGCCCACCAATAAGAAGGATGCTTGGAGGGGTTGGAGGAAAATATAATTTATTTACTATCAATGGTCTCTGTTTCTGTTAATGCTGGCGCAACCTAGAGAGAGAAGGGGGAAATTGATAGAGTTGACAAAATTCCTTATTTTCATTTTCTATGAAAGTTTTAAAATTTAAATGAAGAAAATGAAAATTTTAGAAATCAAGGGTGCTGTTGCAAAGTTTTAGGATTCGCATTATCCCTGTGCATTTTAACAGGTTCACCACTTCAAACGTCTCTCGAATTCGTTTTCCTATACGGTCATTTAGATTATATCACGTCGATCTCACGCCTGCAATCATTTTCTCTAAGAATGTGAACTATTAAAAAAGAGTGCAGGTTGTATTTTACATCTTATCGCTTGCTTAGTACATCTAAAAATTGCCTTTTCTGAGAATTAAATCAAATATCGGAATGGTAATGGGAGCTGAAATCACAATACATTTCACCTTCATTTCTTTCTGCGAAACATGGCACTTCGACATGTTCGCCTCGAAACGTCTGCAAATTTTCACTCCTTTGCTAGTTCTCTCAAATGTGTCATTTCCTTTTTATAATGATCACATTACGATTGCTTTATGTTGTAATTGCAATTAGCACTGCTCTTTTCGACAGGTTGCTCTTTTTGTCATGACAAGGAAGCTCATTTAAATAGGTAAATTATAAGCCCGTGAAGAAATATTATTTAATTTCATGGATCAAATAAGACATGAGTCAAAACCTAAATAGGTAATTTAAATAAAAAATTATCTACACCTAATGGTGCGAGGAAATCAAATCACTTCAGTTCTCCAAATCCACACACATATCTCATTTGCACACATCTTGTGTCTCAAAACAAAATGAGAAAAGAGAGGGAAGAATATGGTTTTTCGCTACCCTAATTGTACGCTTGAACCGGTCCTCCTCCATTACACTTATCTTGGCCACAATCCACAGTGCACTTTGGGGATGGCATTACCTTTCACTTGCTTGCGCGTCCTTTAGTAATGATTCACTTACGCACTAATCTGTGAAAACGCACTAAGAACAACCAAAATAAATATCGTCGTTGGTGGCTTATTAATCTCGAAGAGTGCCAATATTTCTGAACGTACCATCTTAGTAATGATTTATTACGCACTAATTGGCGCAAACGCACTTGGAACAACCGAAATAAATATGGTCGTTAATGGCATGATTAATCTCGAAGAGTGCCATTATTTCTGAACATACCATCTTAGTTGAGCAGTAACCGATGATCAAAGATGGTGCAGGAACAAGTCTTTGGCAATCTACTGTTTGTCACTGCTTGAGATCCGATCTAAACGCTTGGCCTTTGATCTAAATTGAGATGAAAGATTGAGAAAAATAGTGGGTCAAAGCAAGTTTGACAATATATATGTTGGTGCCCATCTAATCGACTTTGGCATACAAAATGCATTCAATTTAATGAAGGGGGTCTCTCTTTTTTTTTGGATGAAAATTCAAGAGTTTTTCCACAAAAAAGGCGAAAGTTTGTAAGTATATCTCTTGACGATAAGTAGTAAAAATGACCTGTGAGAATTAAAAAATGTTTTTAGAAACAATTAAGAGAAAAAAACATAAACTATCAACATAGATATAGATATTACGTCTGCTTAGCAATATCTAAAGGAATAAGTTCTACTAACTTCGCAAGAATAAGAAAGTATTTTATCTATAATTTCACGTGGAATTGATTTTATTGTGCATGATATGCAATATGATATACTTACTGAAGAAGATTACTTATACATCTATAGCTCAATGTGGAGAAAAAAAGTGACTTTGCCACTTACAAGAGCTGGCGATGAATACTCAAAGTAATCCTAATTGGTTAATTATCTGGAAAGCACACAAAGTACAAATCATGGTTTTTAGCAATCTTCCTCGCAGCGTGAGGGGAGGGAAAGCAAGACAAACCATGAATTGCAGAGATCTGCTTGTTCAATCAGAAAACTTTTGGGGTTTAAATTAAGTAATTAAATATGGGTCTATCACATATCTATTAAAGCCCAATTTTTAGTTGGGTTTTACTGTGACATTACAACCTTTTATGAAAGTTTCCAGTAACCCACCATTCGATTAGGCTTGTAAAATATAAGTCAAAATAGGGCCATTAACCAATTTTGCCACCTCTATCTCCAACTTTGCACCAACCCATGATGCCAGTGGAAGCCTTTCCTTTACCAGTGACCAAGTCTTGGCGGCCAATTTACACCATAATTTACTTATGTTGCAGCCCAACTGTTCAGCGGCCATTACCCATTTCGCATACGTTAAGTGACTTGGCTCTCCATTTGTTCTGAATTCTACTCCTTTTCTGCTACGAAAACTAATTTTTGAACTCCATCACTCTACTAACATGAAATATAACTCTGAAAACGTCCGCCATCTGTAAAGGCAATATACAGTAAGAAAATGCATAGTAGTGGAAATATCGACAATTTGCGCAAGTGAGACCACTTCGGAATCTCCTACATAATCGCGAAATTCATGATGGATTTAACTTCAAGGAGAGAAAAACCGGGATGGTGGGCTTCAATTAGCCATCGCAGTTCCCAATTCGCCTTTGGAACTTTGCTTACAACACCACTTGAGCAGATTACTAGACATAAATATTGCGCAAATAGTATGAGAGTTATCGATCTTCCACTTTGTCGAATCTAGAGACTTAGAGAGCCATTGCGCTATTCAAGTGGTAATCGCAATCACGGAGTGAAGTGAATATAGGGATGCATCCCATAAGGCCAGGAGAGATACGAGCTATAGTCACTCGGGGCCTCATTCATCATTGGCTTGTCGGGGTCATAGACGTGCATAGTCTCAGGAGCTGAAAATTGGTATGGGCGAGCCCAAACCGACATCGGTGGAAGATGACGCGGAATGGTGGGAAGATTCTGGTGGTCGATTTGATGGCCTCTGAAGCCAGCATAACCGAGGCCATTTCTTTGGGTATGGACACCGGGATTCATGTCTCCCTTCCAGTGGACAGCATCGATACTCCTGCCCATCAACGTCCCCTCTCCGGCGTCCGAGGCAAGATAGTTTCCGAGGGTCCTATCTCCTTCGAAGAAAGTGGAGGGCATTGAATCCACTGGACGTAGGATCTGTATATCATTGTCTGAGTGTGTCTTTGAGCCATCTTCTTCTTGTTTCAGATTCGCTTTGACGTCTGGAAGAATAAGCTCTGCGTGTTTACCACAACCTGCCAACTTCTCAATCAAAACATCAGAGTCCACTGTGCCGAAAACAGTTACCAACTCTTGTTCTGGATCGATGTGTACCGAGTAAACACCTGGACTCGTAAAGAGAAGTTATCAATTAAATCAGATAATACGCCAACAAACGCATGAGAAATTGAAGAAATAAGTCAAGAGGAAACTGATGATGGAACGGAAACTTGAACAGGCACCATTAAACCATGTTTAGTTTATTGATGCATGGATTTTACAATGCTGACTCGATATTCATTAAGCGCTCGCTTGCATAAGGATACTTGACTTGAAGTTCAGAAAACTAATTTAGAAATCTTCAGAACATGGAAGCAAGAGACTCTAAATAAGTTCACTGATGATTGCCTGAAAAAAACAGAAGAAACAGACTCTCATCACCCAAAGTCTGAAACATGCAAAGCCTATTGGGCAAAATCTAGTGATACAATGAGTACCGTCGATCTTTCGGAGGAGTTTCTTCACTTTCCGCCGGCATCCTAGACAGTTAACGTGCACTTTGAGCGAATGTGTCTGCGAAGCAGAGAAAATTTGATTTCAGTGAGTCGGGAAACACCGCTTAGATAACAAACTACAGGTCGCCAAAGGGCGAGAGCAAAAGAGGGGGAGGGCAAAGATTAGAAAGAAGAACCTTTATCATTTGATGTTGACCAAGTTCATTGATTGACATTCTTAGCCTTGAAGTGACACTGTCTCGGGTCTGCTCCAAGAAGCCTTTTGCTTCAGTTGACTGATGAAACTCCAAGAGTGAGACCAAGCAATTTCTTTATGAGGAAGACAGAGACAAGCGAGCGTTTGGTGCACTACATATGAACAGAGACTGGTGAGCTTGGTCTGAAAAGCTGTTAATGCGATTGACCAAGTCCGAAAGGCATGATACTCTTTTTCGAATTTGCGTGAGTAGCGGATTCGCACCTCCCCTGCCTCGTGAAGGCGCGGTTGCATCTGCACATGGTCATTTTGTCATCAGGACTGACCATTTCTCCATCTTCCTTTCTACTTTCTAAAAGAGAAGCAATATTAACTAAGATAAATAAGCAAATAAATGGATGGATACCATCATATGCAGGAAGCATGGACAGAGAAACTTCAATTGCACCCATTAAAATGGTGGGTCTCATGTGAGACTAGACTACCTCGGGCAATTCTCAACACGAATTGCACTAGAACATTCCATGTGAAACGCTCCACCAAACATGTTACCTCCTATTAGACCATATCGTGGGCTGCCAACCTGAGCCACAATGGCCTGAAGAATTTTCAGTTGGTATTCAACAAAGGCATTTAGTGAAAAAATCCGACCCGCCCCGACTCAACTCAACCCGAGGGCTTGTTAGTACCAATTTGATGATTAGCAAGCTTGGGCAATACGCCGAAGCTTGAGGTCCGGCAGCTGCCCATTGACTAGATTTGTGAGACAAAAAAGATTTAATTAGCAATTTCTGCAAGTTCTAGGGCTTAATTAGAAAAATTAAAAATTTAAAGACTTGATTAGATTAGACAAATTAAAAGGTCACTTTTGCTATATAGTCCTATTAAATTCTACCATGTTTATTTTCATACTTCAAGAATATGAATATGAATATTAAATTTTATAGATCAATTAATAAAAAGATCCTTCTACTTTCAAGCATGTCTTTCTTTCCTCTTTTAAAAATGCCATCAGCAATTTTTTTTTTTTTTTTTAATATGGGTTATGTTAACGATTGTCCCTCATGCATTTGTTGGACATATTGATCAAGGAATATTTCGATTTCTAAAATAGTGATTACTCATGACACGAAAAAAATAATACCTGGAAAACTATGAAGTTACTTTCAAATGGCTTCTTAACAAGTACAATGGAGGCATCTTTAACAAAATCCTTAAAATATGTGGATGAGAGGACAACTCTATAGATTAATATTTCACTGTAAGAATGGGTATATTGTACATGAAAATTTACTCATCTAAAATAGTACTTTTTGTTACTAAAGCACATCTACTTAATTCTTGAATTTCAACATCATACCATTCACTTCTCATTGTATAATCTGACCCTAAGTTTTAAGATCTAATATCTATAAACTTTGCCTCTTCTCATTAATGAGGTCACTTAATTGTAATTAATGAAATCGATTATGGCTCCTTTTGTTTTACAAATTTTAAACTTAACTTAATTATAAATGGGCTATTAAGTAGGCAATTTAATTAGCCAATATATTTTCTTTTGGTGAAAAATTAATTAGCCCATATAAAAGCTAAATAATTGATATCAATTACTTATCTACTCTTTTCTATTCATGGCAGAAGAAGCCTTTAGTCAATTATTCATACTTACATTTTTTTAATAACATTAATATATCGAAAATTACGAGGATAAGGCCAATTAATTGTAAAAATGATGTTTCAAAAACCCTAAGATGCCGGCAACTTTGACTCAATTCACCCTTTCTCCGCATCACTGGCGAAACAATCTATAAGTAGTTCTTCGAAAAATGTGTGGACTTTTTCAATTGTTTCCTCTTTTACTGGTTTTGGAGAAAATATTGGATAGACGTTACTTACCAAGTCAACAACAAATCACTCTATTAATTGATCGATACGTGGGCCCTCATTTCAGATCTTTTTTTTTTTCTTTCAGAAATCTTTTCCTAACGGCGATCAATGATTTGAGTAATTTTTACCGACTTGGCAAGTAAGGTGTACCCAGTATTTTCTTCTTTTATTGGGTCACAGAACTCTTTGAATGACAATCAAAAAATTATTTCATGCATTTTTATAGTTCAATAGCAAAAATTTAACAAAATTTCCCCCCCCCTTTTTTTTTGCCGTGCCAAATAAAAAAAAAAAAAGAAGATTTCGCAGTATAAAGCAAATTCATGTGTCCAAAAGGCTCTTTCTATAGGCAAGATTAACATGAATTAAGTTATAGCCAGAAAAATTATATTCAATTAATTATGGAAAATTATGTTGGCCTATTTTCATGCTTCTCAATTTTCTTGCTCTTGTTCGGATTAATTTTTGAATGCCATTGCCTAGCCTAAATCCATTAAGTTACTGCTACAATAGTTTTAGTTCTATTACATATTTCAGCATTATGTACTCTCCAGCCATGTCCTAAAATCCATTGTTCAATTCGAGTGCCTCTTTAAATTCTATATGGTATCATCACACTCTCATTATTTCAAGCTCATATTACTAAGTTACGGATCTACTTACGTTTTATTGACTCTTTTAAGTCATTTCTCATTATTATAGTAATCTGAAAGTTCCCAAATTACTATAGCAAATGAAGTGGTTGCAAATTGTAATAAATTCTACTTCTAAAGTTAAAAAAAAAAGGTCTAAAGTTCAAAAAAAAGAAAGAAAGTGATTCACTAATTTGCCAAATTTTAAAGTATGGTAGATGTTTACATAAGTGATCTCAACAAAATAATGAAAAGAGAGGAAAAATTAAGGACATTTTTGTAAATATGGGATTGATGCCAAAAGTTGGCATCATATATATTGAAGAAATATAGATTATCATAAGCTTACTTTGTTTGATATACCTCACTCAATCTTTGCAATACGTAACCATTTTAAATATTGGAATACTATGTTAATAAAATATAATAAATGCTTTATAATGAAAACTTGCACATTGCGCAGATTGAAAAGCTAGTTTATATAATATGCGACAATCTCATTCTTTAATAATGAACTACGCTACTGTATTTTTACTTTGCGTATGGGAGTCCTAGCAATTTGTGTTTGATTCTTCTTTATGGAAAACATAAATATATATTCACTAGCTATCTAGCTTATTTGTTGTCTCTTGTGCCGAGTCATATCCAAAATAACAAATCAATAAGATAACATTGGATAATGGTTTAAGTTACACTATTTCAGAAAAAAAAAAAAAAAAAGCGTCATAATCAAGTTTTTCCTTTTTAACTTCCTAGGAGCTGTTAATGTACAAATGTATCAATCCTGTCCTTTCCTATAAAGGATTTGAATGGATAAGATTTCACCATGTGGAGAAATAAATAAAGTTATATAACTCAACTTCCATATTATATATAAATAGACATAGATGGATCGAAGTATAGATATAGAATAGATGACAATGGTTAGGATACGATCTTACAATTGTTTTGATAAGATTAAATCTTCTTTATTAGTTAATATTGTATACTTTATCAATGAAATGAATTTATTGTTACAAACTAATGTAAGAATTACATTTAATTTTTTACTTAAAATTAGAATATCTCCACGCAAGTTTGTCATATGAAATGAAATGAGTTTGGTTAGATCACCAAATTTTACAAAGTTTCGCAACGTGAGTTTCACAATTGATAATCTACACATTATTTGATTTGAATCTTGAAAATGACAACAAATTATCTATTTTTCTTTTCGACACCCTCTGAGACTTTTCAATCAGATGTAAAAATAAATATGCTCCTCTTCATTTTAAACGAAGAATTAGTTACTAAAAGAAAAAAAGAAATAAAAATATATAGATTATACGGTTACAAAAAGATTCACTCAATCTCACAGTTATTTCAATTTTTTTGGATAAGGTCAAATCATTTTGGATAAGATTAAATCTTTCTAGAAAAAAAATCAGTCTCCTCTCCTTATTTATATACTGAGTTATTCGCTTCAAAATCATCAAGGCGTTCAGTAGTCATGAGAAACTCAACGGTGCTGTTGGTTCTTTTTCTTGTGTTGTGTATGCACAATGGCAACGTACAATCTTCAGAGGTGAAGTCAGGGGTGAAGTTTGATATGGGAGGGTTGAGTAGGGCGAGCTTTCCCAAAGGCTTTGTATTCGGTACAGCCACATCTGCTTATCAGGTTGAAGGCATGGCCAGTGGAGATGGCAGAGGACCTAGCATTTGGGATGCTTTCGTTCAAGTTCCAGGTGTGTTTTCTTTTACTGAAATTATTGGTATTCTTTGCTATCCATTGATTCATTCGTTCGTGGACAGGACATATTGCTGGACTGGATTCTGGAGAGATGGCGGTCGATCAGTATCATAAATACGAGGTATCATTTCTTGAAATCACAGAAATTTGTCTAGTTATACTGTCACCGCTTTAAAATCGTTTATTTGCAATTCGATAGAAATTTATGAAATATTGTTTTTTTTTTTTTTTAATGCAGGAAGATAGTGATTTGATGCAAAAGTTGAATTTCGATGCATATCGATTTTCAATCTCATGGTCAAGGATATTTCCGAGTAAACAATGATTTTAACTTATATATCATCTATTCAATCATTATCGTCATATGTTTACCGGATTTGATTTTGTTATGTAGACGGCACAGGGTATGTAAATTGGAGAGGAGTGAAGTATTATAACAGGTTAATCGATGCATTGATAGCTAAAGGTGAGATTATTTAGTTTTATGATTTTATGAAATAAATATTTTTAAGTTTTTACTGTTTGGAGGTCTAATTTTTTTTCATTTTATTACCAGGAATAACTCCTTATGCAAATCTATATCACTACGATCTGCCTCTAGCTCTTCAGCAGAGATATGAGGGGTTGCTTAGCATCAATGTTGTGTAAGTTTTGTATTTAAATTGTTTGATAAATGACATTTAGAAGTATTTCTCATAATTACTTAATTGCATTCTTTGATGTGCTTTCCACTGAGGTATATATTCAAATATCATTGAATCAAATGTTTCATACTTGCAGGAAGGATTTTGCTGATTATGCTGAGTTTTGTTTCAAGACATTTGGTGATAGGGTGAAAAACTGGATGACTTTTAATGAGCCCAGGGTCATCGCAGCTCTCGGGTTTGATGGCGGTGTGAATCCTCCCTGTAGGTGCTCCAAGCCGTATGGGAACTGTACGGCGGGCAATTCGGGCACTGAGCCCTATATCGCAGCACATCATATGATACTGTCTCATGCAGCAGCCGTCAAAAGATATCGCAAAAGATATCAAGTAAGAATCACTTTTAACTTTTAAGTCTCGTTCAGTTTTCTACCATCTGACTTCTGCTTATGTTCAGGCGAAGCAACAGGGAAGAATCGGAATTTTGTTGGATTTCGTCTGGTACGAACCTTTGACAAGTTCAGTGGAGGATAATCTTGCTGCTCAAAGAGCAAGAGATTTCCATATTGGCTGGTAGGGAACTGCACTAATTTAAATAATCGATTGAGATAGTGATTGTGTGCCTCCTCTAACATGGATTTCATTTGACAGGTTTCTACACCCTTTAGTCTATGGAGAATATCCGAAAACGATGCAGAAGATAGTTGGTGAAAGGCTTCCGAAGTTTACTAAAAGAGAGGTCGGCATTGTGAAAGGCGCCTATGATTTCATAGGCGTTAACCACTATACGTCTTACTACATGTATAACTCGAATTCGACTGAAACTTCTCCACCGGGCTATCAGGCAGATTGGAATGTTGGATTTGCTTGTAAGACCTAGCTTTTAAACTCTGAAAATTTCTGTCATTATTGATTCACTTAAATGATTTTTCTTTTGCTTGAATTCGCAGTTGCAAAGAACGGAGTTCCGATTGGGCCAAGGGTAAATCTTCTAAGTTCCTAAAACAATAGCTTAGGACTACATTTTCAGTCTGTCATTGCTGTAGACATTCTTTGACATATTCATTAAAAGAAAAAAAAAACTATGCTTCCGAGTCGGTTCTCATTTCCATCTCTGCATACTGTAAATTGCTTTGATATGTTTATATGCTGGTTGGTTTAATTTTACTTGGAATATCAAACATATGCAGGCAAATTCTGGTTGGCTTTATATTGTGCCGTGGGGTATCAACAGGGCCGTTACATATGTGAAAGAGAACTATGGAAACCCATATATGTTTCTCTCCGAAAATGGTATTGGAAAATGATATTTCCCGTCACTACTAATCGTGTTTAGAATTTTTTTTAAATTTTTTTTTATAGGCATTATCATAACTTTGTTTGTATTTATGCAGGCATGGACGACGCAGGTAATGTCACTTATTCCGAGGGATTGCATGACACCACGAGAATAAATTACTACAGGAGCTATCTACAGGAGTTGAAGGCAGCCATCGATAATGGAGCGAACGTGAATGGCTACTTCGCTTGGTCGCTGCTCGACAACTTCGAGTGGCTGTTGGGCTATACCGCTCGGTTCGGCATCGTCTACATGGACTTCGATGACCTCTCCAGGCACCCGAAGATGTCCGCCTTTTGGTTCAAAAAATTACTAGAAAAGAACTAAGCAATTTGCTGGTTATCTAGAGTTTAGCTTTCATCCCATTTCTTTTCTTAGCTCATGGCCAGACGTTTCGATTTTCCATAACTAGCTTGTCAATAGCTTTTCTGAAATATTTTTGCTGCAGAGCCGGTTGAACCGGGCAAGACCCCTTTTTAGCTTAAACTCTTGAATAAATGAAGTTCTTTTCTGCTAATTCTGTTCATTCCTAGAATGGCTTATCACACCTTGCCAAGGCAAATTACATTTGTTCCAATTCACCATCTCTGAGTACTTCAGAATTTTACAACTTAAAAACTTAAAGCTCTTAATATAATCAGCGGTTCATTTTAATATTGGCATTTCGTTCGTATTTAATGGTTTTGTCGTTCTTCTAAATCTTTTGCTGATCGCTTTGATATGGATATAAATCGCCAAGTTAGATTGCGATAATCGCTCTGATATGGATTAATTTAAACTTTCCCTAGTAATAGAGACATTCAAATATTCCTCTCCGGATTGGATTCGATCGGTTGGGGGATCTCAGAAATTTGACAAATCTATAGTTTGTTGAATTCAGAAAAGGAGATGCCAATTGAAAAAAAAAAATGTGAATATTTAATAAATAAACATAAAATATGTGAAAATATCAAGATTTGCTGTCTTTCCTTTTTTCTGTTTTTTCTTCTCCTGATTCCGTGACCGAGTCCAATTTTGCACACTGGGTATTCTCGGAAACCTAATATGAAACGAATATCCGAACTTTTTCCTTAAATATAGGCCAAATCGCAGCAAAAACGCATCAACAAAAATATCTATCACTTTTCAATTGACCCCGTAAAATGCTCAAATTTTTACTTGAGGAACAATAATATCCACCGCTGGGTTTTCATCTAAACAAGTTGACGTGGCTTTTGACCTAACTAATAGCGCAATGCAAAACCGAAGAACTCGTTTGTTTCAATGGAAAAGGAGAGAAAATAAATAATGAGGAGCCCCAAATAATTAAGAATTTCGTACATCTTTGGTTATCTGAATATAAATTCATGCATTTTTTTTTTTTAAATTAAGCCCTTAAATATATAGATTCACATTATTTTTTAGCACCATGACTCTTCTAAGCCCCCCATAAAATAAATCCGTTAGCAAGAATTTTGGGCTGGACGATTTAAATCTCGGCTAGCCATTGAGGCTCTCTGTCTTTTTTTCGACAGAATAAATATTTTAAACAAAGATTTTTCTAATGGTTTACATTGAATTAAATAGATGTTCACTTTAAGTTTAATGTCATGCAGTGCCCTCAAGAAGAAGCCGAATGAATGGAGCAAGAGCAGGATTTGAATTTGCAACAGTGTGCCGCCTTTTATTTAACTGTAAATTATTAGATAAGCGTGATTATTGAAAATACTAAACATATCGAAAATGATGGAATCATGAGGATCTCATTAGACCTGGTGATCTAGATGTAATTTAGTTGATGTGTCACGCTTGTCCATTTATATATCTTTTTAAGCAAGTATAACTTCGAGGAGTGTTCTTGCCAACTCAACAATATTATTCAACCAAAAAAAAAGGCTCAAGAAAACTAAGAACGATTATTAACTTTTTACCAAGGAATTGTTTATCTACAGAATGTTTACTAAAAACACTGCCGGTGTAAATATTTAAAATAAGCAATTATAAAATGGAAATACCCATGTTGTAATACATAGGGACATAATAGTAATCGTTTCTACATATATGATGTCATCTTTGGATATCAATCTGTTGCGACATTAGAAAGAAGATTAGTCACTTGACTTGAAGCAAAAGTTTTCTAAATTCACATCGTCAAGTCTATCGTCAAAAATTCAAAAGATAGCACAGATAATACCAAGCTAGAATCCTCGTTCCAATAGTTTTTTTTTTTTCCTTTTATTTTTTCACCTTTTTTGATAAAATTGTCCAGCAGTTTTCCATTAACTAATGCTTCCAAGGAGAACACTTGGAATTCCGTTGAACTCTTTTTAGTATGAAATATAAAATTAAGGTTGATTACTCTTATAATTCCTATTTTTTATATGGCCAAGGGAATGGTTAACTTAAATCAGAAAAATAAGCATGTTCCTTACCCGGTTTTTATGCACACCTACTAAGATAGAAATAGATAGATTTAATAAATAGATGCATGTACTATAGATCTGAGTAACATAAGGGACGGAAAAAATGATTTAAATTTTTTTCTTTTTTTACAAACTGATGTGACAAATTTACTAATGCAAGTATAAACAAATAAATCACATTTAAGCTCGCAGCAAAAGTATGTTAACATCAATTCATAATATGATTTTTTTTTTGCTTCTAATGGACAAAAACAAAGACTCATCAATATGAAATGAGGCAGTGCAGTGGGACTTACGTAAAGGTAATAAAGTCGATAATTTCTCAGATTGACGAATAAAAAATAGTCACAGATTTTTTTGCCAAAATTTATTTACCGTGTTTAAAAAGAAAAAAAATCAGTTAGTACAATTTAAAATCAAAGAAACCCGTTTGAGAAATGTAAACTTTTCCCCCTTTTTAATGTTGTTGAAATGCTATTGTTATACCGACCAAAAAATAAAATAAAATGCTATTGTTATCACATTAATGGAGATGATCGTCTTCATATCATCTCCAGCTAGCAACGGTAGCTAACTAACCCAACGTCACCAATTGGAATTATTACGAAATATACGCAAATATATTAAGTTTGGCTTCAAAGTGCAATTTCCTAAATTAAACCCACTTCTCGCATTCATCACACCACGCGCAGAAAATCTCGATCTATCAAAATCTTTTATTTTATTTCCTATTTCTTGCTAATCCTCGTCCTCTCCATTCCTCCAATCAAAATTTTTCCCTTTTTCTCCAGATATCTTTTTAATTTTGTGTATCACATATACACTTCGACCCAACTAGTTCCTTAATTCACCCTCCGCTTTCGCTAGAGTTCTGAGAAAGTCTCTCTCGTCTCCTCTCTCTCTCTCGCTCAGTTTCATTACATCTTCGCTGCCTCTTCTGTCTTTCTTCTTCTGGGGTTTCGTTCTCCATCAAATTTGAGAAGCGAGCCTGGAAAATGACAGTGACCGATACGATGATGATCTTGTCCGGAGATGATCAGGAGAAGGTCGTTCCGCGGTGGTTGAGGCCGATCGCGGTCGCCAAGTTCTTCAGCTCGTGCGAGACTCATCACTCCAGAGAGCGCAATTACTACTGTAGAGTCTGCATGCTCGCTTTCTGCAAAGATTGCAAGCAGCAACACGATTGCTCCAAACACGAGATCTTAACGGTAATAATATCCATTTAGAATTGTCTATCTTTGTATGATCAGGGAAAAGGGAAACTAGGGTTTCTAGGGTTTCTTTTCCTCATATTGAATTCTTTCATTTTTTTCATCAAATTTTGTTTATGGGTTTTGATCTTCTCAGGCATATAAAGCTTCACACGCGGCCTCTTTCAGAATGGAGGACTTGAAATCGCTGTGGGATATTTCTGGTATCTGCCCGTACACATTCAACGGGTGGCTCGTCGCCTTCATACACAAAAAGGGAACTGGAATATCTCGCTCCCGCTGTAAGAGTGGCGCCGCGGAGTGTGAATCCTGCCGGTACGTGCTCAAGTCGCCGAGTGCCAAGTATTGCTCGGTGGAATGCAAGGTAATGATCGAGCGCGTCTTTTTCAGTAAACCGTGTTTTGAATGTTCCGCGATTTCAAAGAACGTTTTCTCACATACGAGTCATTGTGTTTTTTTGGTAGGTTGAAGCGGCGTTGAAGATGAATGGAAGTGGAAATATGGATGAGAAAGCGAAGAGGAATCTAGAGACAACGTTGGAGGAGAATGCTCGTAATGTTCACTCATTCAGGAAACGAACAAGAAAGCAGGAAGAACCGCAAAGAGCTCCATTTCATTAGATTGATACGAACGTTGGTAATTTGGTTGATTTCGTGAATATTGGGAATAGGCTAATTGGTTTCGGTACATATGGTTAATTTTTCTTTTAGCTTTAGCGGTACATTCTTAATAGAGCACATCGAAACTACTAGGATTTTTGTAATTTTCTCTCTTTTTTTTTTTTTTTGGTAGGAGATAATAGGAGTGCCATTAGCACCCTCTTGATTGGCCATGTATTTCGGGAAATAAACTCTATTGTTTTTACTCCGGTTTGAAGTATAGTAATGCAATGCAACAATGATATATTTTTCTTGTCTCATGTGGAAGCACTTTTGACACCTGAATTTTCTCGATGGTTTAAGTTAGAAAATTCAAAGTTCGTATTCTCGGTTGTAGTGAGTCTTGTTTCTTGACAAAAAGAGTAGAATCATTAGTATCTCAATTGCATAATAAATGTCAATTTAACCTTAGGCATGCGACATTAACCCTTTAGATTTCAAATTTTCAAAAAGAAAAGAAAAAAATTACTATTATTTTGTTAATTTCTTACCTTTTCTTTAGAAATTTTGATTTAGGAAACGATGAAATTTAGAAACCCCGGTCCCATTAAAAAAAAAAAGTTCCAATTCATTAAGCGTTAGGAGCTGATCAATCATTCAGAGTACCACACTCGACACCATAAGTTTTGAGCTCAAGCCTCTCAAGATCGTGCTACTTAGCACAATCACACCAAACCTTAGATAAAGCCAAGGTTATAGAGGAGGGTGGCGGCACGAAAGGACAAGAAACAAGACTCTCTTTTACTCTTCAAGGGTTTTTCTCTGGGGAAGGCTTTCTCTCTCTCTCTCTCTCTCTCTCTCTCTCTCTCCCAGCTACCTTAAAATCTGCCATTGATTACTGCCGATTCATGCCACCTGCCATTAACGAGCTCCTCCTTGAAAGAGGGCACACTAAGAGTAGGGCACGCCTTCCTCCTCGAAGCTTCTTCATCATCTCCATCGCGACACCTCCGTCGCCACCCACCGTCAATTGCCCCAAACAAAAAAATAATAATAATAATTTTATATTCAATATGTATATGTTGACACATTGGGGATTGTGTTCAAGAACTTTAGATGACAATCCTACCAAGAGTTCTTCACGGGTGACAATCTCATACTTTCACTCAAGAATCTCACTTGTCTCCACTCATAATTAGGTTCGCGACTTACAGAAAGTCGTTGAACAATATCATCGTTCGATATCGCGAATTTGAGCTACAAGGAAGCCTAATCGAAAGAAAGGTTCAAAGGCTCGTGTGGTGGGTTCAAGGGAGAGGTTGAAGCCCTGGCACCAAGGTAAAGATGACCGCGACCCGAGTCGGCGCCCGACCCAGATCAAGTTGGGGGCAAGAGATGGCCCCTGCTAGAATGACATGTTGGCATATGATCAATTGCAGGAAACATAGAAGTTTTGAAATAGAGATGGGTACTTGGGTACTTTTTTACCGCAACTCCCCTTTCCCAAAAACATCTTATTCTGTTCGCAGCATATATAAACATTATATGAACAAAGAAAAGCATATATCCTTTAAGCAGCAGCTCTCAAGTCCTCAAAAGTTCACTAGCACTTTCGTCATAATTAAACCAGCACCTTCGATTTTATGATGAAGAAGGTGCCCACCGACAAGCAGCTTCAGTGAGCTTTCTTCCGGTCATGGTCACATATCAAAACCCATTTTCCATCTTGCACGATCCTCATTGTCTAACAGCAGAACCGCTCGCCACAGGCTGCGCCACTTTTCTTTCAGGAACTCTCCCTCACATCACGTTGCAACTTCCCGTGTTCTCATCGCTGAAGAAGTGGCGAGCCATCTAGACTATTTATATTATTAAAATAATATAACGTTGGATTTCCAGCTACCTTCACCGAAGTTGACACTTCAATGTCGAATTTTAAAAAAAAGTGACGCTTAAATGTATACTCATGCCAAATTTTGACACTCGTGGTGTACTTTTACCCTACACTTTTTAAAGAATTTTTGCTTATCTTCTTTTCATAGAAAACCTTTACCTAATTGCCAGTGGAACTTAGCTAACATTAACGAGCCAAATCGGTTGCCGGCCAGAAATTGGCCACTCACCGGTTGCTTGTTGGTGTGTAAGGCAAAGTTAGGGTTTTGAAAATATTTCTAGAATTATGAAATTGAGCAAGAGCAATGTCAAAAGAAAAATGTCTGTTTGCATTTCGGAAATGCAGTATTCCAAAAACATCTCCAGACCTGGATTGGGCCAAAGGTTTTAGAGAGTTTTGGAGACGTAATTGTATTCCCCAAATCAACCCAAAAAATTTGTCAAATGAGATTTGCATTCCTTCCATTTTGCAGCAACCTTCTCTTTCGGCTTCTGGTATTATTTCCCAGGAACGTCTGTTCAGTTTCCGGTTCCTAAAAGTGGAACTGGTGTCCGAGTGATCTGTTTTCCTGTTCCAAGATAGAACCAAAATCGTACCAACTACATATATTTTTTTAAAAGTAACAATTTTTTTTTAAATTTTTTTTTTTATTTCTTCATAACATATTGCATCTCGAGTAGTGGAAAGTGACCGATTCTATTGGATCGGATCATAATCGTATCGAGAACCAATCATCCTTAATATCATTATATTGAGGAAAATAAACTCTATTTTTCTTCACTTTAATGTGAAGTGTACTACGCAACAATTATCTCTTGTACTGCGTCTTACTCGGTGGCTGGGGTGGTGGGTCCTCCGCCGCCCCCAAGGTTTACTCCGCACGCCGTGGCGTACCGGCTTCCCTGGGTCATAAAAAAAAAAAAACAATTATCTCTTGTACTTGTTTTGGGAAAAGTACCAAAAAAGTCTTAAACATATTGCATTGGTACTAATTCAATTATATACTTTTAAATTGGACCAATTTAGTTCTAAACCTTTTAATATTGGTACCAATTTAGTCCATCCGGCCAATTTTGACTGGCCGACGCTGACGTGGCAATTTTTATGATTTTTTTATTAATTTTTTTTCTGCCTTCTTCCTATCGGTGGCCATGAAGCCCTCGCCTCGCCGGGCGGGTCGCGGCCGCGCCCGGCCTCTCCTAGGGCCACCAGTGAGGCAGCTTTGCCCGAATTTAGGTGAGGCCGAGCAGCTCTCGCCCCCATCGGCGGGACGCGACCCTCGCTCGGCCTCGTCCCAGGGCCGCGGGCAAGGCGGCTTAACCCGGATCCGGGCGAGGCCGCCTTCGCCCGCGACAAGGCCGGGCGAGGCCAACCTCGGCCAGATCTAGGCTAAGCCACCTCGCCCCGCGGCCCCGGGCAAGGCCGAGCGAGGGCCACGACCCTCGGCGGCTGGCCTCGCCATTTAGGCAAAGCCGCCTTGCCGGGCCGCCCGGGAGAGGCGGCGAGGGCCGCGACCCTCGCCGACGGCGGGCGAGGGCATCGTAGCCCTCGCCCGGTGGCCGGCGAGCTTGACTCGAGGCTCGCCGGCCACCGCCAGAAGAAGACTGAAAAAAAGGAAAAAGAAAAGAAAAAATCAATAAAAAATTTGAAAAAATCATAAAATTTGCCATATCGCGTCGGCCACCGACTAACATCTATGTCGGCATTGGCCAGCTAAAATTAGCCGGATGGACTGAATTGGTGCAAATATTAAAAGGTTTAGAATTGAATTTGTCCAATTAAAATGTTTATGACTGAATTGGTACCAATGCAATAGGTTTATGACTTTTTTGGTACTTTTCCTACTTGTTTTATATGGAATCGTGCAGGTGTCCTCTTAGTACTAGTAACATTAGACCCTACTAATTCGGCTTTACTTGCGAATGTGATTGAGAAGCACTGATTATCATTTTCATGTTCTAAAGAAGTGGAAAACCATAATATGATCGACCGTAGGTCAAATTTGACATGTTTAGTAAATGAGTAAAGTAAGAATATACGTACTATAATTAGAGGGAGATTTATGGGAAAGAAACAAATAAAAGTGATGAAAGTGGGATAAACTCCAAATATTCATCAACATAACATGAACTAATTATAAGACATGAAGAGCATTGCCTTAACAAATTCAAAGGCGGAACACCCAGTAAAATAACATGCTATCCGATTCCAATACTTTTGTACCCGTTCGACTGCTACGTTATTTCTCTCGTCTGCCAATATAAATCAATCACCGAATGGCCGTCCTATTTTTCCTCCATGCCGATGAGGGGAAGTGTCGTGTATTTGATAACACTCAGCAAGTTAGGTCACATGAGTGGTACGGATACCCATAAATCTCTCTTAAGAAAGAAACAAAAAATCTAATTAATTCAGTCAATCATTCTTCTGAATATGGTTCATCTGTGCAACTGGAAATTGTCTCGAGGGTGAAGGATTTGAAGTAAAATAACATTAACACGGTTGATCATTTACAGTGAGAGTTCCCATCGACGAATTGATGGTAACGAAAAAGTAAATACGACTGCATTAATCTATTGCTCCGCTGCGCCAAATGCACACTTCCAACTTGAGACCCAAGAAATCATCGAAGAACCCTCTTGGCACCAAAAGGTAAGGCTCCAAATTAGGATTATATTCAAAGTCTGAAATGCTCTTGGTGCAAGTGTGAAGCTTGAGAGAGCTCTCTCGAGATTTTGCGACTATGTCGTACAAATAAGCCGCCTTTGGCAAGGGGCCAATGCAACTGATCTTAATCTTGTTGCCCAGGTCGACAGTTTCGTTTTTCAAGACAAAGAGAACATCTTCTCTTGCTTCTTTAAGTAAACGGACCTCCGTCTCAACATTCATCAAGAAAAAGGTGTTCAAGTTGAAACAGAAGGATGTCGGAGAAGCCCCATGCTTGGTGCTGAAGTGCTTCACTAAAATCCTAAATGAGCCAATGTGGCTGCAACTGGAAAAGGGACACGAACAAGGAGCGAACATACACGTCTTCTCGTGGTCATTTTTCATGTGGTAACCAAACTTCTGATTGCAGCCAAACTTTGCATTTCGACATGCCATCTGGACAGACTCCAGGACTTTCTCCATGGCGCGGCATCTGTTGTAGCCAATAGGCATAGAGCAGGACGGACATTTGTTGCTTATCTTTCTGCAGCAGGAAGAGCAAGCTATGTGGCCATTCTCACACTGTTTCACCATATGAAGACAAAGTATTATCAGTTCAGACATAACGGCAACTATCACAAAGAATGCCACTTTATTAAGTCTATACAAAATCTTATCCTGAAAAACGTTGTACATCTACATGGAATTTACTCATGACAATACTAACATGAGATTAAGTGGCACGAGCTAAAATAAGAGCCAAGGTGAAAAAAATAAATAAATTAAAACCTACCACTGCTATAATTTATATGATGTTCAGTCTTCCTTAACATTTGACAAAACCAGAACATCATATATGCTCCCAACAAAGAGACGATTTTAAGCTTAATCCTGACAAGAGATTATCCATACAACAAGGCTGGTGTACCAACCAGACAACTCAATAGGGAAACCCTGTTATTTTTCTGAAAACACTGAGGTCAGTGAGAGTAGCACACCCTTCTTCAATTCTCTTTGATCAAGAATTAAGCTTCCTGTGAGGATTAGTGATTGGAGACAAAAGACTTTTCAGAAAAAATATCTGTTGGCAGAAAGATGATCTGGGGGCAAAACTAAACCGTGAAAGTCCCCATCTAATGAGATATTCATGCTTTGAACATGAATTTCAGGAGTTCTCCTACTCCAAACAAAATCATACAAAACTAAAAGACGCTTCCACCATGTCCAGACATCCTTGTTGGGACTAATTACATATCAGAGAGAAGGGCCAAAAGAGTCACCAAAAAGAGCAAGCTTTAGCATGGCTAATTGGTGGTTTTGATTTGGCTACCATCCTCGGTTTAACACTGATGCAGACATTTCATGGTCGGTGATCCCAAATGTGTTTGTCCTTTTATGTGAACCAACTTTCCTCCACTTCCCACGTGGAAGGGTTCAAAAGACGGCACCAAAAGAGGAATGCGTTTCATAAGTCAACCAGCTCTCAGCTACATATGGGTTAAAGAATATCCACTCTGTTTCATCAAGACCCTAAATATCGATTGCCTACTTTCATCCAAATCACTAGCTTGTTACCATTTGCGCCCAGAATTCTACATTAATCACGACACCGACTTCCAACTTTGGCATCCCCTGAGGGCACCAAAAAGCACTCGCGATTGTGACAATTCTAACACGACTCGAACAAAAATGTTAACACTGATTCAACAACATATCTCAGTAAGGTTTACTACCAGCACAACCCTGAGATGCCGGCACAATCTGGTCATGTCTCAGGCCTACCACACTGGTTTTGTCAACGATCAAGTTACTGAAATCGAATTGATTGAGGCCGAGAAGAAAACATATTTCGACCAGAAATGAAGCAAAAGAGGGCACCCCAACAGAGACCTTACTCCGCCTTCAATTTATATGCAGAGACTAATACTAATCAAGCAGCTCAATTTCACTCTCAACCCCCAACAAGGCACGAAAGCCTCGAAATTCATCACAAAGATGCGAGCTTCTCACCCAAATTCTGCAATTCTCCTCTCACGCATTCAATTCATGCCCAGCACCAACCACAATCTAATCACCGACAAGCAACCACCAAAGAAACGAAACCCCGGTGAGAAACAAAATCGAACCTGGAAAACCGGGATCGTCAAAGGCTCGAGACAGACGGCGCAGTCAAACACATCTGGGTCCGTGACAGTGACTTTGAACGACCCATCCGTCCGGCCACATGAAGGGGACCCACTACGACCGGACGAGTACTCGTCCCCGTACCATTGCGTGGACTCCGATCGGTCTCGATCCTGCTCTTCCAATTCGTCATCGCTTGGTTTCAATTCGTCTCTCCGTTCGCTGTCTGAATCCCGGTCTTCCTCTTCTTCTCCGCCTCCCTCTTCTCCTTCCTCGGCGAGTCGGCGTCGGCTTCGGCTACCTTCTCCTTGTTCGGATTGATGGCCGGACGGCGAACGGCGCCTCCTGCCAAGCACGGAGCTGCTGGGTACATGGTCATCGTCTTCTCCGTCCACTGAGAATTTCACCATTGCTTGTCCTGGCTTGTCTATCTCCCTTCCAATTTGTTACGCCAACGCGCGAGGCTTCTATGACGCACAAGTTACAACTACATGTCGTTTTATGATTTCGTTCCATTTTATATTAGTCAACTTTAATTTTTTTTAGGACATAGTCTTAAAATTGATTATATTAGTCTACTTTATTATTTTTTTGGTTGCGTCAAAATCGGTCTATCTTGCTACTCGTTGGATTTTACATAAAAAAGTTTCGAATGGTTTATATAATTTTTATTGGCATTTAGCAATGATCTCAATTCATATAATTAAGATTAATTTCTGAACGGATAAATTATCTATTTGTCATATTTGAGACAACTTTTATCATTACATTTTAGGGCACATCCAGAGAATTTAATTTTGGCCTTAAATGATGGTGCTTCTATGAATGTTTGCAAATTAATTTATTCTTGTTGGATATATTTTTACCGCATCAACAAATCATAAAAAAAATGTAATGAATGAAAAGATATCTAACTACCACAACAAAAACCCTCTTAATGTATACGCATTATAATGTGACCTGTCATAATCAATTAGCTTCTAATTAGATGGGGGATCGGACTTGTAGTTGAAGTGCTATGATTCATCTGGAAAGCGAGAAATAGCGCGATATCTCGAGCCAAGCCACTAGATCCACAAGGAGTTGTAGCTGAAGCACTTGTATTCATGGAAACTTTAAAACTTGAAACTCAAATCAAAAGAAAAATCCCAAGAGAAAATGTGTCTTACCCTCGATTTGGATTCCGCCACCCATGGGGTCGATGTTTCTTTTGTTGTCGGAACAACGAGCGGTTGCCGAAGTGTGCAGAGGTTTCGCCCGTGCAGTTAAGGCACAATGGTCACTTCATGGATAAACCCTAGTTGAAAATTGAGGGCTTGAGGTTTGGGAGTGACTGAGAGAAAAAAGACGAGAGATAGAGTTCTAACGTAGAATTTGACAGCCTTACTTCGGTTTAGCTAGGCTTGTGTGTAGACTATGTTGCGTGGGATGTCACTATACTTATCAAAGAGGGTAGGGCCTCACTCTCCAATTTACCACTTTTACACTTGACCTATTGCTCTAAGCCTTCCAAAAAGCCGCGGAATGAGTCATTAATGGGCTGATTGATTTTTTTTTTTTTTTGTCGGTCCTACTCTAATCCTATTCTAACACTCACTCTCGACTTTGCCCCGCCTTCAGGAGGCGCGAGAGTCGAAACCCACTCCCGAAATGAAATCTTCCCCACCCAATCCCCCTGAGAAGGTGGGGATTTGAACCCCAACCCCTTCCAAGATGGAAGGGTGGCCACTGGGGCGAACCCCCAGTGGTTGGGCTGATTGATAACCATCCAAACAGTACTCGATTATGATTTTTTGTTATCCGAAATAGTTTTGGAACAGAATCGCGTTTGGTAAAATTTTTGTTTTTGGGAATGAATTTCTATTTTTTTGTTTCTAGAAGTAGATTTGGAAAGAATCAAGAATAAAAAAATGATTCTTGTTCCTAACAAATCTAAGAATCAAAATCAACTCTTCTTTTTCATTTTCTCTTCTTCTTTTTCTTCTCTTTTCTTTTTCTTCATCGACCGCCATGCCACCGTCCGTTGCCGTCCGTCGCCGCCACCGCCGCCATTGCCGACAACTGGTCCGGCGAGCTCGCTAGAGGCTCGCCAAGCCAAGGCGAGGTCCGGCGAGCTCACCGAGGCAAGCCCAACCAGCTCAGTGAGGCCGAGCCTTGGCGGTGGGCGAGCCTCATGATTTGGCGAGGCCGAGCCCCGCCGGTGGCTAAGAGGGCCTCGCTTGGTCTTGGGGGCGAGACTCACCCGGCCATCGACGAGGCTCGGTCTCACCGGATCCGGCAAGGCTCGGTCTCGCTAGATCCGGTGAGGCCGAGCCTTGGTGGGGTTAGGCGAGCCTCGCAGTGGCTAGGCAAGCCTCGCCCAGCCCCCAATGAGGCCGGCCTCGGCCACCGGTGAGGCCGGGCGAGCCTTGCCTAGTTGCCTGGAGGCTTGGCCGATGAGGGCTAGCCTCGCCGAGGGTCGGCGACACTGGTGAGGTCGCTGGCCCTCGTCCTGCCGTCGTCGGTCTAACGACCAGCCACTTGAAGAAGAAGAAGAAGAATATGAGAGAAGGGAAAAAAAGTAAAAAAAGGTAAAAAATTAAAAATTAAAAGAAATTGATTTGGAACAGAATCAATGAGCATGATACCAAACACAATTCTATTCTAGAATCATAAATTTTGGGACAGCTTACCAAACGACTTAAAATGCTTAGAAATTGTTCCTTGAACATAATAAAAAGAATAATTTCTAATCGAACTGCTTCCTTAACGGAATCGTTATTAAACACGCCCTAAGGGTCTGTTTGGCAACTTGTCAAACAAGAAAATTTCTATTTTTTTTTTTCGAGAATAGATTTGAAATAGAAATCCGTTTGGTAAATTTTTTGCTCCCAAGAATAGATTTGGAGTAGAATCGAGAAAAAAAAAAATTGATTCTTTGTTCCTTGAAACAATTTCAAAATCAAGCCAACCTATTTCTTGTTTTTTTTTTTTTTCTCTTCTTTCTTCTTGTTCTTCTTCTCTCTCTTTTCTTCTTCAACCACTGCGCCGCCACCGGTCACCGATGACCGGGTCCGGCGAGGCAGCCTCCCTCGGCCACCGACGAGGCTTGCTGATCGGGTGAGGCTTGCCTAGCTGCCGGCTTAGCCGAGCCTCACCCGTACGCCGCGAGGCTTGGCGACGAGGCACGCTCTCACCGAGGGCCAACGACGCTCGGTGAGGTCTTCGACCCTCCTTTGGGCGATTGTCAATTATCCCAAGGTCGGCGACCGGCAACAAAGAAGAAGAAGAAGAAGAAGAAGAAGAAGAGAAAGAAAGGAAAAAAGAAAAGAAGAAAAAAAAGAAGAAGGAAAAAAGTAATAAAATTATTTAAAAATTAAAAGAAAATGATTTGAGGTATAAATTTTGAGAACAGTACCAAATGTAATTCTATTATGGGAATTGAAATTTTGGACGGTTACAAAACAGTTTAAAATGTTTAAAAATTGTTCTTGGGAACAGAATCAAAAGAGAATTATTCTCAAAAACAGAAACATTACCAAACGTGTCCTAAAATTTTACTCCTTAAGTCCCTTCCTCTTAAGACAAATAATACCTGACCCAATGTGCCAGATTTGTGGCCATGCACCAGAGACAATGGAGCATATATTCATCCTCTGTAACTGGACAAAACAAGTATGGGCAACCTCTGAGTTTCAAGCCGATACAAATCCAGAGAACATAACTCGAATTGAGAGATGGATTCTCGGTAATCTCACCTCAAAAGCCGAAACAAGATCAAAAGCCCTCTTTGCTGCTCTCATGTGGCAAATATGGAAGACTCGCAACTATGCGGTTTTCCAAAGGAAAACACCGGATCCGATCAGCACCCACGAAGAAGCAAGAATAACAGCAGATCTGACCAAGAAATGGACTGTTAAAGGGATGCCTAGCAGATATAGACAGCAAGTGACTCAAAGAAGCAGGGAACATTGGAAACCACCTGACCCGCACACGCTGAAGGTGAACGTTGATGCCTCATGGTGCAGCTCGAGCTTGAAGGGATCGGTTGCAGGACTATGTCGGAACGAAGCTGGCCTCCTCGTTGCCGGTTTCACAAAGCAGATCTCAGCTCCGTCCGCCTGGATCGCAGAAGCCCTAGCAGTACACGAAGCCCTCTTGTGGGTAAAAAGCAGGCGGATAAGAAGCGAAGCTCGAATTGAACTCCCGAACGAAAGGTCAGATCAAACAGATCTGCACGTGCAAGTTTACTCTGATAGCTTATCTCTCGTGGACAGCATATCGGGCCGAGAAGCAGCTCCTTGGCAGGCCCATTCCCTTATTATTGATTGCGCACAGCTAATAGCGCAGCTGGGTGGTGTACCCATCCTTTATGAACCAAGGGAATGCAATTCCGCGGCGGATTGGGTTGCCAAATCTCACCGAAAAAATTTACTTCCTAGTAATTGGGTCTCTTTCCCTCCTCAACCGTTAGTGTCCATATTATGTCTAGACTCACCAGGTGATGGTGCCCTTTTTACGGGCTAGTAATGAAATTTCAGCATTTTCCGACAAAAAAAAAAAAAAAAAAAAAAAAAAAAAAAGAAAAAAAGAAAAAAGTCCCTTCCTCTAAGTTGAATTTGAAGCCTCCCTCAACCTCTTTTGGATGTTATTTGTCCAAAAGCCCATATGGATTGTTCTTCTACTTTATTTGATTGAAGTAAAATGAGCTTTTTCTAACAAAAAAAAAAAAAAAAATGGCAGAATCGGTAATAAGCATATGGTTTTCAAAAGGGGATCGGTCGGATGGCCCGGTTCAGACACACCATAGAGCAAAACGTCCTACCGAATCGAACCAAATCAAACCAAATCAAACCGCACTTTCTGGCCCGACTCAAACAGATCGGTTCGAGGTTAGGCTTACTGGCTTAGGTTGGAGTTGGACCGGCTCGTGTTGTCCCCTTGGTCGAACTGAAGTCTATCTGAAAGTTTTCGCAATCGAAATATGAAGAGAACTCGAAGGGCCTAGAGAGAGAGAGAGAGAGAGAGAGAGGCAATTCGTACGGCGGAGTGAATCGATGGAGGGGGCTTTGGCGTGCTGCGTCTCGCGGACGAGGCTTCAAGTCCCAATCCCTAGTTTCGGCGGCGACACCGGTTGTGCCGCCTTCGGTCGCCGGAGAAGCCGAAGATGCGCAGTCGTCAGAGCGGTGCAGAGCAGCAGCTCTTTGTCGGCGGCGAGGCGGACGCTGTCGAGCAATTGGGACGTCAGCGGCGCCGGCGGCTTCTCCATCTCTTCCGTCTCTCCGACGGGCCCGCGGTTGCCCAGGTTCGAGGAGCTCGACACCACCAACATGCTTCTCCGCCAGAGGATCATCTTCTTGGGTTCCCAGGTCTCTCTCTCTCTCTCTCCCCCCTTCCCCTTTTCTTTTCGTCGTCGAATTAATTGGTGTCTATAATTTCTGCATTAGGCTTTGTAGTGGCATTAATTGGGATTGTTTATGATTGTTGTTCACTGCTGGAAGAGCACGAGCTTCGAGCTTTCGGGTTATGGAGGACTTAATTGATGGGTTGGGAATGGGCGACGCCATGTCGCGGAAGACTGAAATGTTTGAAACTAGCGATTGGGGAACGAGCTTAAGAACTACTTCAATTAGAACATCTCGAGAGCGCCCATAACAAGGCGGTCTAAAAGATAACTTTTTGAGTGCGTTTTGGAGGTGGAAATCTGAGGTTGTTGTGAATGTTTTTTGACAGGTCGATGATGTGACAGCGGATTTCATAATAAGCCAGCTCTTGTTTCTGGATGCGGAGGATCCCACCAAGGACATCAACTTATTTATCAACTCCCCCGGTGGCTCTGTTACCGCCGGTGAGTTTGAGTGTGTGGAGCTTAATGCTGTTAAAAGAAGCATTTTTCTTGTTCGCTATTTGCTGATGCTTGTAGAGTAGTAGTTTCTTCAATGGGCATATGAGAAAATTTTTCATGTGATGGTTTGAGAACGGTTTGGAGGCTGCTTATCTGAGTTGTAGGCTTGTAATGTGATGGTCACTCTTTACAGGTGGTTTTGCGGGATGAAAGGCAATAAGAATGGAGTGGCTATAATGAAGAATTGAAATAGACTGTAGAGTAGTAGTAGGAATTGAAAATTTGCTCCATACTTTGGTTCAGTAAACGGATAGTTGATATGTAATTGTGCTCCTCTCAGTGGTTTAAGATTCATAGATCGTGGAATGATCTAGGAATAGTGCTGCATTGAGCAAAATTACCATTGTAGTTCTAGCATTCTTGAATTAGTACACTATTTGTGTTGAAACTTATTTCAAACAGGCATCGTGCAATGGATTTTGCTGCGCAATCACTTGTCCATGCGATAATCACCATCACCATAGAAGTGCAAAATCGCAAACATAACATGTTATCTAAGAACCATTTAAATGCTAGTCTCTAGATTTTTTTTTTTTTTTTTTTTTTTTGGGGGGTGTGGTTGTAACAGGAGTCTCCAGTTTGAAAGCCTAAAAAACGCAACAAAATTTGAATTATTGCTCCAGTGAACTGTGTCAATGGCATCTTTCTCTAGTTGTTTTTTAAAGTTGTTTGGGTGCTCTACAAGGGTAAAATTGAGTAAACCTAGAAGAAAGTAGGACAAGGCACATGTCGGTCGGAGGTGGAATTGTGAAGTGAGTTGAGTGCTTGACAGGCAGAAAGAAGCATCAGTGGTGTGGAGCTTCAGCAGCAGAGTGGTTTGAGCTCACTTGACACCTGGTTCAAGGCGTCATTAGTAGTGAAGGTGCAGCAATGATGCAATTCAAATGCTGGATTGTTACTGAAAACAGAAGAAAACAAAAAAGAGAAAAAAAATTCAAGTGCTGAATGGATACAGAGAGACATTATAAAGAATGCTGTTGCACGGGGGAGCTGTTGTGCTAAATGAGTGGGCAAATACACAAACTTATATATGATGTCTTAAGGAACTATATTCATGCTGTGAATAATTGAGGACATTCAAACACAGACATGGTTTAGCTATTTCCTCTAGGTTGGAATAGCTGTGCCCTTCAGGGTTGTGGGAATAGATTACCTGTTCAAATCACTAGCCTGCCTCCATTTTGAGACAAACATTGGAATAGCCATTCCATCACTGGACTTAAATAGCCATGACCCTAAATTAAGCAAGCTGCTAGTGCACATTGACTGAGAAAGTGCCTTTTCAGAGTTGCAATACAGTCACTTCTATTTGGTGCCTTTGAGTAGCAAATCTTTCCTAGTAAAATGTAATGCTGGAGTTGTCATTAGGATGGTGAGAACTCATTTCTTTCTCAAAGATTTTTAAACTGCAACATGGAAGGTATTATTCAGCATTTTATATATGAAGGGGTCAGTTAATCATCATAGGGGAGTTTGATGCTTGCCAATGAAATAAAGGAGTTTGATGACAGTCCGATTTAAGTAGGATTGTCCCTTCTAGAAGACTAGTACAACATGTGAAACGTAATTAGGACAAAGCAAATGAAAAATGGGTGGTTGATGTAGCAGAATAGATGTCCTTGTGTCATTTTTCAGATAACAAATGAAGATTGCTTTGTTATGTGTTTCAGTTGGTTGTGCGTAATATGGTCTATAATCTAGTTGAAAACGTTCTCAATGCTTTAACTTGTACTTGATTGTCGATGTAGGAATGGGAATATATGATGCAATGAAATTATGTAAAGCTGATGTTTCAACTATTTGCCTGGGCCTTGCCGCATCTATGGGTGCTTTTCTCCTGGCTTCTGGTTCAAAAGGCAAGAGATTCTGCATGCCAAATGCCCGAGTGATGATCCATCAACCACTTGGAACTGCTGGAGGCAAAGTACGTTAGATTTTCGACCTGTTTTTCGTCATCCCATATAAGCTAAAGCCCTTGTTAGTGTCATTTGAGGCCTGCGTGCGTTGTTTAGTCCATTTCACTTGATCTCATTTGTAAGAAGTTCCTGGATACCTATATGTATTAGAGGGAATCGCAGTGTAGGACCTTTATTCAATATCCTAGATCTTCCCTTCTCTCCACTGCATGTTTAGAATTTGGATTTGCTTTTCTTATTGAGAGACGCAGATTATTTGCACAGTTTGATGCCTGAAGTGGAATCTTTTTCCTCTAATGTGGTTCGTTATGACTACAGGCCACAGACATGGGAATTCGGATAAGAGAGATGGTGTACCATAAAATTAAGCTTAACAAAATAATATCAAGAATCACAGGGAAGCCCGAAGAGCAGGTCAGACGTGAAAAAGATATATGGACTAGCATTTTCTTTGTATCTGCCCCCTGTGACATTGGTCATGAGTTCATTATTGTGTTCCTTTTCCTCTTTCTATGTGCAGGTTGAATTGGATACAGACCGGGACAATTTCATGAATGCTTGGGAAGCTAAGGAATACGGGTTGATTGATGGAGTCATTGATGATGGGAAGCCAGGTCTGGTTGCTCCAATTGCAGATTCAGTGCCTCCACCAAAAACGCGGGTATGGGATCAGTGGAAAATCGAAGGCAGCAGGAAAGCCAGGAAAAATTTACCTTCAGAACACAAGATTTTAGAGAATGGATTTACTGGCGGACGAGGAAATGATGATGATAGGGGTACAGTACAAGAGAATGAAGCACCCACACCTGTGTAAGGAATTAAGCTGCTATCTTAGAAACAAGTTGAAATGTTTTCTTCTGGAAGAAATTCAAATTAGATTTCTCTCAAATCTTGAGGTTTGTGATGAGGGAAAAGAAAGTTGATTTAAATATATTTCCATTTTTTGAGTTGTCTAGGAGGATAGGTGCCACCATCAAATCTACTTAGTATCTGCAGCAAAGAAGAATGCTTTTTTAGGTTTGCATACCGCCTACAAAAAATTCGTTTACGTAGGCTGGTGCGGATGAATAATGTGTTCTCTGAAGGGTATTTCTGGAAGCATAATTAAATTAACTCCAATATATGCAGCATTTATCTAGACTTGTAGCTGCTCAGCCTCGGTATTCATGTGTCATTCGACACTACTTATTCCTATTCCCCATTATATCTCGGAGCACGGTACTGTATAAGTCGTTACGAACTAGTTATGGTTTCTTTCAAGCCTAGTCTGAATTAACTCATTCTTTTGCTTATGTTGAAATGGGTTGGATGTAGCTGAGGAAATGCTAAGGGTTTATTTGGCAATGTACCAAACAGTATCTGACTCTATTTTTTTGTTATCAAAATAAAAAAAGAACATAAATCTGTTTGGTAACTTTTTTGTTTCCGAAGATAAATTTATTTTCGAGAATAGATTTGGAACATAATCAAGAAGTAGAATATTGTTTCTTTATTCCCACAAACAACTTTAGAGTCAAGACAAACCATTTTCTTTATTTTCTTTTTTCTTTTTTCTTTTCCTTTTCTCTTCTTCCCCCTCATTGCTAGTTGCCGACTATTGATTAGGCGAGATTTGGCGAGCTCACCGATGCCTAGGTAAGGCTTGCCTCACTAGATTTGTGTGAGAGTTTCACTCGGCCATCGGTGAGGCTCAACCTCGCCACGCTAGGGCGAGATCAATGGCGATGCTTGAACTCACCCAGGTTTGGTGAGATTTTGGGAGCTCATTAAACCTTGCCCTATTCTAGTGAGGCTTTGGCGATGTCACCAGACCTCGCTCAGTCTGTCGTCGGCCATTGTTGTAGTTGGTGGTCAACTAGAGAAGAAAAAGAGGGAAGGAAAAATAAAAAAGAAAAAAGAAAAAATAAAAAATATAATAAAAATATTTAAAAATTAAAATAAATTTTAAATTACAAAAAATAATAATAATTAAGAATCGTATCAAATATATTTCTATTTCGAGAATATAAATTTTGACAGTTACTAAATATTTTCAAATATTCATAATTTTATTTAAGGAATATTATAAAAAGGAATTATTTTTTAACATAAATTGTTTTTGGAAACAGAACGGTATTTTAACATATTTACATGGCATGGAGTGTCCTTTACAAGCTTGGCACGAGCCAGTTATAATTTAACCAATGATAGGCTCGGTATTGTGTCTCACGAACGTTGTTAGATTGTGCATTGAAATTGTGGTAATTTTTGTTCAACATACCCAGTCGAGAATGAGCTTTTTGTGTCTGAGTGATGCTCTCGGCTTGTTCAACCTTTATGTCGGCATTGGGTGCGTTTGGGAAAGCTTTTGGGAAAGCTTTTGGGAAAGTTTTTAGGAAAATGCAAAGACCTTTGAATTAAAGGTGTTTTTCAAAATGCAAATTGTGTTTGGTAAATTGTAATTTGAAAGCCCTTTGTAAAGTTCCTTTGAGCAAAATGGTGTTTGGGGGAATTACATTTACAAAGGACTTTGGTGATAAAAAAATAATCAAAAGAAAAAAAAAAAAAAAATTGATTGGCAAGGGCAAGCGGCCGCCGACGATCAAAATTTGTTGTCGGCAGGCCGACATTGACTCGGCACCTCAAAACGACGGGAGGGCTGCCCGCCCAGGGTCGAGTGACCCCCAAAGACCACCAGCAAAGGCCGCTTGAGGTCACACAACGCCACCGCGACCTCCGGTGACCCCACTGACCCTTGAAGACCACTGGCAAAGGCCGCTCGAGGTCGCACGACACAGCCACAACCTCCGGCGACCTCGGATCTGAGGTGGCGAGGTCGTGCAATGCTGCCTCGACCTCCGGCGACCTCGTCGCGACCTAGATCCAGGGCATCGAGGTCGCGGGAGGACCTTGCCGGTGACCGCTCGCAGACGATGGTGCCAAGGCGTGGTGGCGTCGGGCTTCGGTGAAGGGGGAAAACTAGCGTCATAACGGGGCATGAGGGTCGGCGATCGAGCGGAGGACGGCGGGCAGAGGCGCGACAGAGGCGAGCTGCTGAGGCGGAGGTCCTGCAAACAGCTAGTGGAAGCGCCCGGCCGCACGGCGGAGTCGGGCGCTAGGTCGCGAGCTGCCGGGTGGTGATGGCGTCGGGCAGAGGTGAGCTCAGATCTGCAGGTGTCGGGGCACTCAAGCAGCGAGATCGGGACAGCAGCAGTCGAGCGGTGAGGGCCTTAGGCGCTAGGTCGCGAGCTGCTGAGTGACGACGGCGTCGAGCGGAGGCGAGCAACAGTCAGCGGTGACGTGGTCATCGAGCGAGATCGGCGCGGCGAGCTTTGTGATCTGTTGTAGGGGGGTTCTTTGCGGGGCAACGGTCAGCTTGGGTTCAGATTTGGTGGAGGCACAATGACGGTGGCTGGCGGGGCCAGTGGAATGGCGGTAGAGCAGAGAGGGCTCGCTGGTGCGGGTGGTGCTAGTGCGGTCGAGGGTTGGCGTCGCGGTAGTTGGCAGCTCGGGTGCCGGTGCGGGTGGTGTTGGCACGATCGAGGGCTGCCGGCACAGTGGCCGATGCGGGCAAGGTTGTCTCCGCGAAGAAGATGAACGGTACCCACTCGCGGAAGAAGAAGAAGAAGAAGACGATGAGAGGGCAAAACCGGAAAAATGAAAAATCAACGAGGATAATTTGGAAAGAAAATTTTTTTTTAGCCCCTCAACTCGGCATTCTTGGCATCTTTGAAAGCCCAAGGCAGCTCCCAACCTGCCTTAGGCTTTCAGCCTTGTGAAGGCTGACATTTTGTAAAGGGGCTTTGAAATTTTTTTGCTAAACGCCCCATCCTTGGCCTAAAGATATTTGGGGCTTCAAAGTAACCTTGAGAAGCTACATCCAAACGCACCCAGTAGTCCTACTTGGCGAGAGGGGGCGCATCAAGGGACTTTCATTTTTGGCATTGCATGTTGGATATGGAGATGGAGTTCTTTGGTGTTCGAGTGTCGTTCACTTACTTACCTGATTTCAGCTACTTATGCTGCGAAATTGAGTAAATCAATTGCTGTTGCAGATTGCAGTCCTCACTTATGGGAGATTAAACTCTAGAATCTTGACAAATCACATTCCTCGGTTCTTTAGGCTGCATGGATAGCAGTGATGTCGGCATTTTAACTTTGATCATAACTCTTGAGAATATGACCAATAGTTATTTTAGAATATGCCAACTATGCACTGAAAGGACTTAATAAAAATTCAATACAATTCCCTCTTTCTTATCGATTGGAATCGGGAAACTTCAACCCCATTTAAGCCATTTTGGATTTGTGTAAAATGAGCACTAGTTATGTTTGTATTTAAATATTTTCACACAATGTAGAACTCCTTTGATAATACTCGATCCTTAGTCTTTAGCTTGTGCATAAGTTGACTATTCTAGGGGAGTTTTTTTTTTTTTTAAAGTGCATTTTTTTTCACAAAAAATCAAAATTAGAAAAATATTTTCTTAAAAATAATTATTTGTATCTTTAAAAAAAAAATAATCAATGAAATTTATTTTCACAAGCACTTATTTATGGTTAAAGTATTTTTTTATTATAAAAAATTCTTTGCTAGTTCATTTTTTTAAAGATATAAGTGACAATTTCTTTTAAAATCTTAATATTTTTCATTTATTCATTTGGATAAGTGATACGAGAAATGCATTGGTACTCAATACCTATAACTATTAGATTTTGACCGTGATTGAGAAATTACGTGAGTGGTTTCATTTCAATACAAATAAATGAATACATTGTGACTCCTCGACGTCCTCGTAAAGCTCTTCTCAAAGTAAATGCTTGTCATCAGTTGCATATTTCAGTTTTTAGGCTCATAATGGAGGAACGGCCAAGTTCACAAATGATTCAATTCCAATCATTAGTGTGGTCCAAAGAATTCAACCATACCAAACAAGTGTCGCGAGGAACGGGCGAGGTGGAAGTTTAGGCATTGTACGAAAATTAAAAATTAATGGAGTGGTTGGCAGGTCGACAAGTACCCGCAAATAAAATGTGATACATGGAGTTTTCAGTAGCATATAAGACGGTGCCATCATAGCTCAATCGTACAACTTTAAGAAACTTAATCTGAAAATAAATGCCAATGATACGATGTCACATCAGGCTGCGTCTCTTTCTCATAATTGTGGTAATCAAACACAATTTCCTTTAAATAATAAGACTATAGAACCAGGCTTACATATTTTATTTATTTTTCAAATTTCCCTCTAATCATTATATCATTAAAAAATATTTTATATCATTTCTATCCAATCATTAGCCATATAGAAAATTCCTGTAGGAGATCACTATAGCATCAAATGCCACGTAGCCGATGGAATCAGATGGTGCATCGTTTTAATTTAGATATTCAATCAAATTCTTAGACAAATTATGTTGCCATCAAAGCGTGAGATACGCCCGAAATAGACGGACGAAAACGAATTTAGGCGTTGCGTAGGTAAAGATAAGTGCCGTCAATTTAATATTTTAAAACCAAAAATTGCAATCAAAATTTAAAAATACCAAGTAATACGATGAAATCCTAAAACCTATTTAAAAAGTATACTATATGTTTCTTTTTGTAATTTACTTAAGGACACTTGGTTACGAGGTCAAGTCAATTCTATCTTAGCATTCGAAATATAATTTTTTTTTTCATTGTACCTTATTTTAGATCAGCTGAAACGGGGCCTAGAATGGGCTGATGATAAGGGGAAGGAGACGGGAACGGGGACACACCCGGGTTTGGATAGTGAGGCAACACCACCTCCGAGGCATTGCCCTTGATGTAAAACTTTTTATCATTAGGAAAAAGCAACATAAATGATTTTTAAACTTCAATCTAAATTGTAATATAAACTTTGAATTTTAGATTTATTCGACGTGGTCCCTGAAAAAATTCAATATAATACATAAATTATATGAAAAGATTTAATGCCATCTTTCGATTAATTCAACTTAAATGGAATTTGCTTAGGTGGCTTTCGATAATTTTGAATAGTGGACATGAAAAGAAAAAGAAAAGGTGACCCATGGATTATTCACATAAAACATTTATTTTAATTCAGAATACAATAATTGATGCCATCAAATAATTATGAATATGTTAATGCCCTAATTATTTTTTCCTTTTCTAAAGTGGATGAATATGTTGACTCACAAATTTTGCACATCAAGCTTAGAATATTATAACTTACACCATCAAATAACGTTTATTTGTCTTTTGAACAAATAAAAGAACTACATTGAAGATTTATCAATAGTTCAAAGAGTATATTGAATTTATTCAAAATTCAATGACCACATTATATATTGGACTAAAGTTCAAGAGTCGTTTGTATCATTTTCTCTTGTCCAAAAAGAATTCACTACCAATTTTTATATTGTGATTGGACAATATTATTATATAATAAAATGTATTTGTGGCCTCGAGGGTTGATTTTATATAGTTAGACAAACTCAATTTTTCACTAGTCGATGTGGGATGATGTGAAATTAAAACACAGAAAACAATTGTCCCACCTCGCTTACCTGTTAATTTTTTAAGCATGAATCTCCTACAAAAGTAAGGGTGTACTTGAAAATGGTCTCTCCCAAATGAAAAGGTTATCTGATAGGTTTGTTTCTTTCATATTTTATCGCAGATATGTACATCAATTAAAGAAAAGTATTATTTTCTTAAGAAAATATACCGAGGCAGATTGATTAGGGGCAGGGCGAACCGCAGGGGCATGGAGAATTCATTATTAATGTGTAATTTATATGTATTATGGTTCCTTCTATAATTATATTTTTATTGGTACCTTTGTTGCAATCTGTCACTCATATTAATATGTATGACACAACCCTAATTGGAGTTGAGCCACCATAAATATTTGTCTTTATTTCGCTAACTCTAAACATCAACATCGTATGAGGAAAACACCTCAAATCCTCTTTACATTTCTATCTGGCTCCTCCACTTCCGTTTCTTCTGTTCTCACTCATCCTCACTCATCCTTTGCAGACTTGTACCAAATCTGATTTTTCTAAACCCACAAATTTTTTGAATCTCTCTCACACTTTTCGTGAAGCGACACTAGCTTGCTATTCTAAGCCCATTCTTGATCCACGTTAGAAAGTGACCATAATGGATGAAATTAATGCCTTGGTCATTAATCACACATGGATCTTGTATCACCTAATTCTTTTAAAATTTTAGTTGGTTATAAATGGGATTTTTAAGGTTAAGGAAAATCCATGGAAAAATCCAATGGTTCAAAGCTCATCTTATTCATAAGGATTTAAGCAAGAGGTTGTTCTCCCTATTACGACTATTAAGAGACCTTTAGCTCAATTGTTAAACCTACCACAATCGGGTTGTTCTCCCTATTACGATTTCATCAATATGGGCTATACATCAACTTGATGTTAAGAATGCCTTTTTGCATGACATCTTTTTGAGGAAGTTTTCATGCACCAACTTCTCGGTTTCTCTCAACTGAGTTGCTAAATCATGTGTGCCGTTTCTAGAAAGCCATTAATTGTTTAAAGCAAGCTCCATGTGTATGGTTTCTTTGCTTTAGCATCTTTCTTTTGTATATTATCTTTGGATTTCTTGGTGAGTAATGTCGATCTGTCGTTATTCATTTATGTTTCCTCTCAGGGTTATCTATAACTTCTATTGTATGTTGATGATATCCTTGTCATGGTGATACTCCTCATTTATTACGGTCTTTAATTAGTTTACTCTCATAGGAATTTTCAATGAAGGATCTTGGACCACTCTACTATTTCCTTGGCATTGAGGTTTATCATCGCTTTGATAGTATGCTTTTTTCTCAAGTTAAGTATGTTGATGGTCTTTTGCACAAGTTTGACCTAGTTAAAGTCATGCCTTTATCTACTCTCTTGGCCTTATAGACTCTGTTGTTTGGTAATGATGATGAGCTTTATAGTATGTGTCCATGACTAGACTTGATATTAGATTTGATGTGTATTTGGTTAGCCAATTCATCTCCAAGTTGTCAAATGTATAGTTGGTACATCCATCCACTGATTGCTCATTTAGTGATGCTCTCCCACTTTATTGACTGTTGACGTGGATATAGATTGGGCTAAGGTGCTCCAATGCTCGATGTTCCACTTCTGGATTCTGTGTCGCCAATCTTCTTTCATGGAGTGCCAAGAAGCAATGCACTATAGTCTATTCTAGTAAAGAGGTTAAGTATTGCGTTGTCACTCACTATTACTAAGACTATTTGGATTTTTCATTTGCTTCATGAGCTCGGAGTCCCCCTTTTCAATCATCTCACAGTATATTGTGACAACATCTCTGTTACATATCTTGCTGTCAACCTTATATTTCATGCTTGTGCCAAACACATTGAGTTAGATTTTCACTTTGTTTGAGAGTGGGGTGTTTTCAATGATCTACATGTTCACTATGTGCCTACATTAAATCAATTGTTGGACATTTTCACTAGGGTACTACCTAATCCACGTGTCATGCTATTGACATCCAATTTCTTAGTTGTTACACCTACTTTGAATTTAAAAGAGTATCAAGGTGTAATTCATATGTATTATGGGGTAATTATGCCTTTTATCTCTACCTTTATTATAATTAGTCACTCCTATAGATACATATGATGCAACTTTTATTGAGGTTGAGCCATCATAACATTTTCTCATTATTTTCTCTTTGACTCTAAACATCAACATTCCTACCTTGTGCCCTGTGACCTTTGTTACTAAAGTCGTCCCACCACCATCGCGATCACAATGGTCGCTCCCTCTAATCATCGACATCATGCTTCCATCTACCACCACCACTACCACCACCATCGACGCCTCCTCCCCTAGGGACTTGCTCTATGTGGGTGTATTTGTGTTTATTAACCCTAACTAAGCAATATCTTTGGAGGATTTTGAAGCTCATGAGTCACTAGAATCCTTTAATTTTTTTGGTCACCTGATCTCATCATCTTCCTAATTGAATTCATACTAAAAGAGTATTTTCTTGTGCCTTTTAGAGTTCTTAATTGTGTTTTTGAAAAAAACGGTCGAGGTCAAGTGATCAGGAAAATTTAAGGAATTTGGTGACTTGTGAAATTCAACATCCTCTAAGGTAGTTGCTCAATATAGGGTTAACACACAAATACACCCACATATAGAGAGTCGGCAAGAGGGGAGGTGGCAGCAATGGCGGCGGATGTTGGATGGAGGTAAACATCGACAATTAGTGAGAGTGAGGATGTGTGATGCTAGAAGTGATGGCACGGCTCTGCTTAAGCTGATCCAACAATTTCATGAATAACCCATAATAATAAGTTTTAAGAAAAGTAATTTTATCTTAATGGTTGCAAATGCAATTTTAAATTCTCTAAATAATTGTTGTGTGACCTCAAAAATCTCTCTCCTACTGAATTTGAATTTGAATTTTTCTGATGCTAAAACTATTTAAATAAATTTCTTGAAATATTTTAATTTCCTAAATGATTAGCTTTATGTTGCCACCAATTATGAACTTCATTTTTATTTTTCATATACATAAGTGTTGTGTGCTTTCGAATTATCATGGTCAACACCCTTCAACTATATCATAGAAGTTTGTGTGCGCATGCGTGTTTTATAAGTATATCAAAGTAGGGTGTGCAATCGGATGGGTTTTACCTAGAACTAGATCAAACTGCTCAAAAAATAGGTATGAGAATAGGTTCCAAATTTTAGAATCTAGTGAATACCCACCCAAGAACCGGACTGGACTACCCTGTTTTGAAATTGGTTTTATAAGCTAAAAGGTCAAAATTCTAATTTTTTTTCCTCTAAATTCTAACCTTAGTGTTAAAAGACTAAGAACAAGTGGGAAGAAGAAAAGGAAAAGGAAAACGAGAATGATGAATATGTATTTCTAGGGCAAATTTTCTTCTACTTTCTTTCATCCTTGTACATGTATACATTTATGATACATAAGATAAGAATAACGGAAAGAATAAACAAGATTACAATACGATTACAATGTCCTACTTTATCTCAAAGTATCTTTGATTTAATCAATTAAGATCAAGGTTAAGGATAAAATCATATCTATCTCCAATACTTCCTCCTAAGTTGGTGCATAGATATCTTGGATGCCCAACTTGTCAAGTGAGCCGTAAAAAACCCTACTTGATACAACCTTCGATTAGTATATCCACTAGTTGATCTTTAGATTTTACATATGGAAACCGAACCACCTTGATATCCAAGTTCTACTTAATGAAGTAACAATCTACCTCAATGTGTTTTGTAAGGTCACGTTGAATAGGATTATGAGATATATCGATGGCTGCCTTATTGTCATAGAATAATCTCATCTCAGACATAGGAGCATAATCGAGTTCGGTCATTAATTTCTTAAGCCATAGAAGTTCACAAAGACCTTTGTGCATCCCCGTGAATTCTGCCTTTGCACTTGACAATTCTACCACCTTTTGCTTTTTGCTTCTCCAAGTAACTAAGTTTCCTTCTACAAAAGTAAAATATCCTGAAATCGACCTCCTATCAAATACATTCCTAGCCTAGTCAACATCCATAAACCCCTCAATTTCAAGGTGCCTATTCTTCTAAAAATGAATTCCTCTTCTCGGAGCACCCTCCAAGTAATGAAGTGTTCTTATCACAACATCAATATGAACTTCACTAGGGGCATACATGAATTGACTAATAACACTCACATCATAAGCAAATTAGGTCGAGTATGCGACAAATAAATTAATTTTCCCACAAACCTTTGATACCGTTCTTTGTTAGTCGGTACCTAATTTGGATACTTCCCAAGTCTATGGTTTTGCACAATTGGTGTATATGCATGTTTACAATCTAGTATCCCCACTTCCTCTAATAGGTCCAACACGTACTTCCTTTGCGAGAAAAATATTCCACCTTTAGATCGTGCCACTTCTATTCCTAAGAAGTACTTCTATACCCCAAGTTTTTCATCTCAAACTCTGAGGACAGTCTTGCCTAGTGTTATCATTCCTTGTAATCATCATATCGTCAACATAGATAATCAGCATAATTATCTTTCCCTAACAACATCTAAAGAACAATGTGTGATCTACACCATTTTGAAGGTAGCCGCATTTCTTCATTGCCTAGTTGAACCGATTGAACCAAGCGTGGGGTGACTATTTCAACCCATATAGAGATCATTCCAACTTGCAGACCACCTCAGGCTATGAAGGAAAATTGTACCACAATGAAATATACATATAAATTTTTTCTTCCAAATTGCCATGAAGGAACACATTCTTGACATCAAACTAGTGTAGTGGCCAGTCTAGGTTCGCCACTAGAGATAACAAAACTAGAACAATGTTGAGCTTTGTGATAGGGGAAACCTTCTCCTGATAATATACCCCATATATCTACGTGTATCCCTTCGCTACTAACTTTGCTTTGTATCTTTTGATGGAACCATCCCCTTATATTTAATCATGAAGACCTATTTGCACCCTATCATCTTCTTCCCTTCAGGCAACCCCATCAACTTCCAAGTCTTGTTCTTTTGCAACACCTCCATTTCCTACACCATTGCCTAAACCCACTCTGGGTCTTCCAAAGCCTCTTGCATCCCATTCGGGATGTGAAATGAAGATACATTTGACATAAATGCATTCAGTGGTTCTAATAAACCCTCATCGAAACATAGTTTGCAATAGGATACTTGGATCTCCTCCTCCCATCATCCGATGAGTACCGGAGGCTTGCCCCTATTATGCTTGTCAGGTAACTTATATCCCATAGATATATTAGAATCTTTAAGCAAACAAGATGTAGTAGTAGGACAAGTTACCTCAAGGATATCCTCAAGAGATGAGTTGATTTGGGTGCTGAAGAAAAAGGGGGTTGTTATTGTATTTTCGGTTCTTGTACATCTTCAACTGCCGATTACAAAGCTTGCTCATTTTCATCATTTTCTACCAATTACTTTTCATTTTTTGGCGGTATTCTTGTCAATTGTTACTCATTTTCAGGCTGCATCTCCTGCGCTTCTTCCAGTCCTCTAGACATGACACCACCAACCCGCCACCAATTCACACTTTCTTCTTGTATCTCCCCTTGAAAGGAAGAATTGGTGTTTGGATAGAAAAATTTTGACTCAACAAATGTGACATCCATTGTCACATAGGTTCTTTTGGTAACTAGATGATAGCAATGATAACCCTTTTGACGTATACCATATCTCAAGAAAACACATCAAACCACACAAGGATTAAGTTTGGTTCAATGAGTCTTTGAAATATGGACATAAGCTACACACCCAAACACCCGAGGGAAAATAAGCAAGACAGATGGTAAGGTAGCATGTGTAGACAGTACCTGCATAGGTGTTTTGAAATCCAATACCTAGGATGACATTTGATTTAGGATATGAATAGCTGTCGCAAATGCATTGTCCTAGAAGCGTTTAGGAACGTGACCTTCGATGAGAAGGGCATGAATTGTCTCTAAAATGTGTTTGTTTTTCTACTCGGTTACTCAATTTTGCCGTGGTGTTCGAGAACATGATGTCTCATGCGGTAGGCCATATTCTTGAAAATATTCCTTAAGTTGGGCATTAATGTACTCTCCACTATTATCACTTCTCAAAATTTGTAACTTCCCACCAAATTGTGTTTGCACCATTTTATGAAACACTCGAAAAACATTAGCTACCTCATTCTTATGTTTCAAAAAATAAAACCAAGTCATTTTGGTACATCATCCACAATATAACAAACCTATGACTTTCCAAAACTGCAGTAATGGGAGAATGCCCTTAAACATCAAAATGGACTAAGGAAAATGCAACACTACTCTTATTTAGATTGATTGGAAGTGGCACACAATGGCTTTTAGCCAAAATACAAGTCTAACATTGAAAAACTGGATATGGTAAACTGGAAAATAATTCAAGAAGTAAATGTCTCTTATAGCCAAATGAAGGATGCCTCAATCGGCGATGCCAAAGCTAAATTTGCTTCTCCTTGCCACTAGATAATCCTAGCACCTGATGCACCCTCCCAAAACTGAAGTCATCCAAGTAATAGAGCCCTCGCCTCGTACCATGCCCAACTATCTCTTTCATTAGGATATCCTGAAAAAGAAAAAGTTGTAGATATATTAGAAGAACATAATTTAGATCTTTAGTTGCCTGTCCCACTTAGATCAATTTTGTGGACAAAGATGGCACAAGTAAAGTATTCAATAAAAATATAGAGAGGGAAATAACAACATTTCCGGTCTCTGTCACTAGATATACAATCCCATTAGCATTTGAAATATTATGTTGCCTTGGTTTAGTAAGACTGATAAAATCATCTATTGCGAATGTCATATGATCTGTAGCACTTGAATCAATAATCCATTGATTGCATTTATCCTGAGAGTTACTAATGAAAGCATGATCAAAATTACCTTCACCTCCAGTGGTAGACTTACTATTCGGTTCTACCTATGACATCAATGATAGTTGAGCATCTTCGGTTATGAGTGACGCCTTCCCTTTTCCACCATTCATTGCACTTTCTACTTGCTTGCGTGCCTTTAGCTCCTTCCACTAATTAGGATACCCAATTAATTTGAAACACGTCTTTCGGGTATGCTTCACACTCCCATAATTGGAGCAGCCACCAACCGCTGTCAATGAAGATTTGCTTCACAGTGCTCCACTTGGTTTACCTCTTCTTGTCGAACCACCTGACTTTGTCATTTGTAAAGTTGGCATTTCCCAGGTTTTGGTAAAAGGTTTGCGGTCTTGTCTTGCCTCCTTGAGACACCATAGCTACATATGGGCGTGTGGTATCTTCATGTGCCAGCATCACATTCTGCCGTATATCCTTCTGTCAAACACAAGCATAGGCCTACTCAACTATGAAAAAAGGCTGCATCTGAAGCACATTTCTTAGGCTTTATCCAAGCGTCATCCAACCCATCAAGGAAGATGTAGACTCGATCTTCTTGAATAGCTGAATTATATCGCTCAATATCAACAGGGCAAACCATCGGATTCGGGCGGAAGTCAATCTTTCTCCACAAATCTTGCAGACTGTTATAATAGATCTCAATAGGTCCTCTAAATTGTCTCATCCTAGTCACATGCCGTTTCGGATCATAAACATGGGATGCATTAGTTCCATTAAAAAAGTTGGTAGCGACTAAATCCCAAATTGCCTTTGTAGTTGGGAACCGGATAAAACTCTCAATCAAAGCGGGTTCCTTTGAGTTTATCAACCATCCCTTCACTGTGGAGTCCATTTCTTTTCATTTGTGAAACTTGGGATCGGTAGGTTTAGGTTGAGGAAGATCTCCGTTGACGTACCCCAATTTATCTTTCCCAGAGATGTACATCTCGACGACCTGGGACCATAAACCATAATTGGTCCCATCCAGTTTTATTGAAATATGTGGAGTAGATGACTCATTCAATTCTGGGTTTGATTTTGGCTCAAAATCTCCTTCATCCAATTTGTCAAATCCTCCAAAACAACAGTTGCAGGATTAGAGGTCTCTCTTTGCCCCTAATGAGGCACCACATCATCTTGGTCTGACATAGCTTCGGATCACTCTTGTAGGCGTGATTCGGAAGTGAGTCTGGTTGGTAATGGAGAGGCAGCATCACAATAATTGGAACAGCGTGGTGGTGGCGGTAATAGCAACTAATCCTAAGCTGTTAGGTCTCTGGTTTGTTTGATCAAATCTGATTTAGGTCGATTTCAAAATCTCTGATTCAACTTTGCTCTGATACCATGTTAAAAAACTAAGAACAAGTAGGAAGAAGAAAATGAAAAGAAAAACGAGAACGATGAAGACGTATTTTTGGGGGCAATTTTTCTTCTACTTTTTTTCATCCTTGTACATGTATAAATTTATAATACAAAAGATAAGAATAACAAAAGGATAAACAGTTACAATCCTACTTTATCTCTGAGTATATTTAATTTTCCTATTTTATCTCCAAGTATCTTTGATTAAATCAATTAAGATAAAATTTTATCCATCTCCAACACTTAGCACTTCTTCATTCTTCTTTGGAACTCCTCGCCAATATTTCCTTTTCCCCTAATTTTGTTGGATGAATAGGGAATACAGTTTTCTAATTTATGTTTCATGTTACGTGTTCAAAATTTTTATCGTCTATAATTGTATGTAACTACGTCTTCATCTTATGGATTGTTATTTTGGCAGTTAAGAATTTTTGTTGTTCATCTTTAATTTTGAATCATTTTGTTGCTCACAAACCTTATATGATTTTGTTGTAAAAAAGAACCAAAAAAAGGAACAAGAAAAAAAAAAAACAAGTTCTTGGGTAGACCTTGGAGTTAGATTGAAAAAATAGAGTAGGTTCCAAAACCAGTTCCAAGCAATCAAGGTAGGTTTTAGGATTCAAAAAATGGGAACTAGTTATGATAGAATAGCTAGGTTCTAGCTCTGAAACCTACCGATCATGGAATTGATCACTCCTTTACCGAATTTAGCCTTTAGGCATGATATAAAGAATCCCTCTCTTTGCGGTAATGGAAGGAGCTTTACTTTTATTAAAAAAAAAAAAAACGTCACATGATTAGGAATAGTGAAGTTTTTATTTAAGTTCATTGTAAGTAGCTCGTCACTTACTATTTAAATTTTAGGACAAACTAACAAAGATGACGAGCGAAAGTTCCTCGTTCGTGTCATTAGCTTTCATGGTTAATAATAATAACAAAGTTCAGAAATTATAATTTAATTGTCCTGCAATTAAGTTCTTCTTTTTGACTCAAGAGCACGATAACAATTAGCCGGCAATCTGGAGACTAACTAGCATAATTACAAAGTTCGGAAATTATAGTTTAATTGTCTTGCAATTAAGTTCCTTCCAATTAAGTTCTTCTTTTCAACCTGGGGGCACGACAACAATTAGTTGGCTACCTGGTGAGGAACTAGCACAACAGTTCACAGCCATAACCCTGCAACTTAATCTGAGTTCCTCAAGATAGGATTCGAACCCACAACCATTCATTCTTGAGCTGGAAGTACGGAAACCCTTTGTCGTGGTATCGATTTCAATATCACTAATCCAAATACTGAGTTTGTAAGAGATAATGCGCCCAACTTACGTATTACTTGCAAATGGATTCTAAAACTAAAGGACGAGATTATCTATTTAAATTTGATGAAACTAGATTGTGTCTGTATTTATAAATTTGCTTAAGCTGATCCGACATTTCCGACGAAGCCACAATGTTGACATTTATGCTAAATGTGCGAGGAACATGAGTTCGAGTGTACTTTTCTTGCTAATCCACATGAACATGCACATGCTAAGAATGAGAATCAATCGCGTTTGACGACCTTTAGTTTAATTTAATTTCATGGATCTGGAAAAGAAAAATGAAAGAAAATCGCATGGATCTTGGCACGTTCGGTTGGGTTATTCTATTCAACTCAGATTTGTAAACTGTGGAGTCATTGCAGTCCAATTAACTTGATTACTCAGATCTTCCCAATCTGAAAAAAGGAAAAATTGCAATAGTGACTTTCGGGTTAGGACGGGCTGTTGTCTAATCAAATATCAACCGGATTGGACTACCAACACAGAGCCCTTTTCGAGGTACACATTTTCGCGCTTCCAAAGCAGGAACCACGCTGGACTTATGAATTAGTCCACTTCAATGTCGAGCTTTTTTCATTTCTGAGTTCCTTGTATAGAAAATAAGTTTTAATGTATGCTCAAAATACTGATTAAGCCATAACTAATGCATCTTGGATATTTTTACAAAATTTAAATCAACATGTTTAAAGCTCGTTATTGTCGCGTGCCATGGCAATTGAATTTTATGAATGAGCATCCTCAAAATACCCCCTTAGTGACCAAATATGGAAAATTCGAATTTTCACGTACTCTCTTCTTTCAGGGTATGCAAAATTGCGCTTTTGAAACCGATGTATTCTCTTATGAGAGACTATTTGGTACGATTTCTCTTTAGTAGCTTGAGCCATGAAAAGGACCTGTAATACCCTCCGAACCCACAACAGCTCATAGCAAACTATTGGGAAGGCGCCGAACTCAGCTTTAAGATGCTGCAACTTTGGAACATGCGTTGTCGACATATACAGCTTGCAGCACTTCGCAGGACAACTGCATGCGGCATCGCCTTTATCATCCCTAACGTTTGATCATGGAAATAAAAGCCGCCGTCGACGACAGGAACATCATAGACGCGCGCGAACCGTCCATGTCGGGGCGTGGAAGGTTAGATGAGATGAAGCAGAAGAGAAATCGTGGGGTATCGTATAAATTTAAGTGACGGGACGCATCTCATCTAAGGATTTTGTCCCCACATTTAATAATTCTCTTCATCAGTGCATGTCTGAAAGCTGCATGGTATGGCAAATTTCTAACGTTTTCGACAACTAATAATCATCAATGTATATTGTTGGATTTGTCCAAAAATTGCTTCGTCTTAGCTTCTTGTAGATCTTGACATCCCTGGACATAAAACAACTAGAGGGTAGAGTCGGGTATAGGGCAAAATAAATATATTATGTCAAATTAGGGGCTAAGACATGTAGGTATCAACACGTTAAAATAAGGAACGCAGTCTTATCAGCTCATTAATGATTTATCTATTAGACAGATGGCCCTTAGTTGGTGTTGAAAGACACCTACTTCTTCATATATATATATATAGGTGGACCCACCATGCTTCCCTCCCTTGGATCCCTCCACGTGGTCCAATTCAGATACTAATAGAATTCGAAAACCATCATGAACGATTTGATAAAGTAAAGTTCATATCTCATCACTTAAGCTTTGTCTCATGTGTAATGGGTCATAGTTGTCTGGTTTATATTGGCATTTCCTTTGCTCATATCTCTGTCCAACCAACTTCGTAAATCATGCGATTTACAAAAAGATTCTTGTTTCTCCACGCAAAATGGGTTTCTCCAAAAAATGAGTGTGCATCTTCTTCAATCTTCCATCTTATTCTAGGCAAGATCTCGAGACTAGCTGGATTTAAAGGAGAGATAAATCTAAATGGAAATTTATATTAATATTTGGGCTCCGTTTATTTTACGGAAAATAAATGGCTTGGAAAATATTTTCCTCGTAAAGATAGTTCGTGTCGTTTGGAATATTAGTCAATGTAAAATATTTTCATTATCAACCATAATTAATGTCTAATTATTTTTGTGTACAATGAAAATGATTTTCGTTTATTCATATTTAAAAGTGAATTGGTGATTATTTTTAAAATATATATATATTTTTCACATCATTCATTTTTCATGACGAGATAAACGTACTTTTAGTGTAAGTAGTGTCAGAATTTCTCTTGACGAAGGTAGATGATTTACCTTAACATCGGTGGATCACGATTTTCAGCCAATGTCGCAGAGGGGAGAACTGAAAGTACATTTCTTCGATTCCTAAATCGAAAACACGTGAATGCTCTTATACTGAGTCAATTCCGGGTAAAGCAGTGGCCAAGGGTTTGTGCTAGGACCGAGCACGTCATTCCCTGGCTTGGCCTTTTTTTTTTTTTAAAAAATAAATATTTAAATTAGAAATTCTCGACAAGTTCAATAAATTCCAATATAATTATAAAATTCACGTGAGGTCTTATAATAAATCGACAAAAATTAATAATAATTCATGCGAATTCTAATTTTACTTATAATTAATTATTCATATTTTATTAAAATAGATATTTGTATATTGCAAACTTCATCAAATTAATACCTAGAGCAATGAAGGCGGCTTCAAGATTTGAGATTACACCAAAATTTTATTTGGATGAAATATGAATATATTCCCCACCTAAAAAAATGAGTTAATATTATGAAAAATCTCAAACTGATTTGTGTGAGTTCACTTTCTCCTTCAAGTACATCAAACCGTGCCAGAGAGAGAGGGCTTCGGCTTGCAGCGACGATGAAGCCCTAGCTTCGAGGGCGTAACCCGCGACTACCCTTCCTGTAGAATCGCGAACAATTCCGGCGATTGAGCAGAGGAACTCACCTGGGAACCATGAAGCGTCGACGTTGAGTTTCAGTTCATCCTCTTCCGGTGGCTTCCACCGACCAGGTACGACAAGGGTTTTGGGTCTGTTCTGTGCTTGTTTCTGCCATCTACTGAAATTCCGTTGCTGTGCTTGTGCCAGATCCACAAGGTCTGCCGATTGCGGGTGCTTGGCCCTGAAGATGAAGTTATTCCGTGATTTCCAGATGTTCCACAGCACAATCGTGACGAGTTCCATCTCTGGTGAGCCTTTTTTTCCTTCGAAAATCTCCATAAGCCACTTGTCGAATCTTTGGATGTGGCTGGGGTGACTGCTGGTGTTGATGCGAGGGTCTGTCCAAATAGTGGATGTCCATTTACAGAGCAGGAAAAGATGTTCTATGGTTTCCATATGCTTAGAACAGAGCGGACATAGAGGGTCAGGGATTAATCGCCTTCGGTATAGATTCTCCCTTGTAGGAATAGCATTTTGGCACAAACTCCATATGAAAGTTCTCAGTTTGGGGGGTATGGCGATGTTCCAAATTCTGGTCCATAATGATCGCGGTGGTATAAAAGAGCAGGAAGCTCTGTTTAAGTCAGCTTTGGTGGAGGGGATGGTGGCCTGGTTATAACCACTCTTGACCGTATAGTGGCCTGTTCTATTACCTGTCCAAACGAGACTATCCTGCGTAGGGTGTGAGCTGAGTTCAATTGCCAAGATCTCATTCGCTTTAGATTCTTCAAAAGTATTAAGAATTAGGTCTTCATTCCAGATTCTCAGATCCTCAATGATCAATTCTGACACCATGGTAGGTTCATTTGGATTTGCTGGTCCTGCTAACACACCCGATTGTAGCCAACGATCATCTCTGATCTTAATAGATTGCCCATCTCCCACTTTCCACTGAACTGCTGCTGCAATGGTTTCTCTCCCGAGTAGGACACTCTGCCATCCCCAAGATGGTCGGGGACCCTTATTTGCCTTCCATAGATCCCTATTTGGATAGTAAATGCCTTTTAGGATCCTACACCACGAGCTGAAGGAGAATTAGAAAGTCGCCATGCTTGCTTTCCGAGCATTGCCCTGTTAAAAGTAATCAAGTCTTTAAATCCCAAGCCTCCCTCATCTTTCCTAGATTTTAAAACTTCCCATTTTTTCCAGTGCAAACCGCGCTTTGAATCACCTTTCTGCCACCAAAAGTCTGCGATCCTTCTTTCTATAGCTCGGCATATTGAAATAGGAAGCTTAAAAACTGACATTGCATAAGTTGGGATAGCTTGTACAACGCTCTTAATCAAAACTTCTTTTCCAGCTTTAGTTAGGAACTTTTCTTTCCAGCCTGCTAACTTCGAGTTAACTCGTGCCAATATCCAAGCAAACATCTCCTTCTTTGTATGTCCCCAATCTGTTGGAACCCCAAGGTATTTGCCTGTTTTTTCAATGATTGGAACTCTGAGTTGGTTAGCTAGATTCATCTTTAAGGGAGTAGGACAGTTTCTGCTGAAGAAGACCCCTGACTTGTTTAAGTTTATGGCTTGCCCTGTTGCGTAACAGCATTGATGGAGAATATTGGATAGATTTTGGCATTCAATAAGAGTTCCCTCAAGGAAAAAAATCGCATCATCAGCAAAGAGTAGATGTGTCAGTGTAGGGCAGAACCTGTTAAGAGTGATCCCCTTAATGCTTCCTTCTTCTGTAGCTTTCTGCATGAGGCATGTCAGGACATTGGTAGTCAAGATAAACAGATATGGAGAGAGGGGATCGCCCTGTCTTAGGCCCCTCGAAGGAGTGAAAAACTGTGATGGTTCCCCATTAATTTTCACACTCAGGGATACCGTAGTAACACAATGCATGATTAAGGAGACCCATCTCACACAAAATCCCATTTTCAGCATGCAATCTCTAAGAAAATCCCACTCTATTCTGTCGTAGGCTTTTTTCATGTCCAGTTTCAAGATCGCCTGAGATTTCTTTTTCCTGTTGGTGATGCGCAGGTGATGTAGAACTTCCTGGACAATAAGAATATTGTCCTGAATTTGGCGGCCTTGGACAAAAGCACTCTGCTCAAGCGCAATGATCTCTGGAAGGTAGGACTTCAATCTGTTGGCTAGGACTTTGGAGATAATTTTATAACAGAAGTTACATAAGCTAATAGGTCTGTAGTGACCTATATTTTCAGGGTTTTTTTGTCTTCGGTATCAAGGTAATGTGAGTCTGGTTAATAGAGGGATCAAAGGTACCTGTAACAAAGAAATTCTGCACTAACTGAAAAACATCTTGTTTAATGTCCTCCCATGAATGGTGATAGAACAGGCCATTAAGGCCATCAGGACCAGGGGCTTTGAGGGAACCCATTTGAAAAACTGCCATCTTGACCTCTTCCATGGTGAGAGTAGCCATTAAGTGCTCATTCATGTCCGGAGTAACAGGGCTTTGACACTGATCTAGAATTGGGTTGTAGTGCCTAGGACCTTCTGATGTAAACAAATTTCTGAAAAAAGTCCCGATATGATTTTTGATAACTGAAGGATCCCTGCACCAACTATTGTCATCGAGTTGTAACATAGTGATCTTGTTACGCTGCCTTCTTTGTACTGTACTTGCATGAAAAAACTTGGAGTTGCGATCACCCCATTGCAGCCAAGTAATACGAGATCTTATACCCCAATATTTCTCTTCTTGGTTCCACAAATGTTCAATCTCGCCCGTTAGGAGGAGAGGTTTGATTAGTGATTTCAGTGAGTTCCTGATTAAGGGCCTTAAGCTGAGATGGGGCATGTACAAAGGTGGCTTTACTCCACTTAGTAAGAGCTGTGGAAATAGCATTTAACTTTGTTGAGAATCTGGTCTGGCCCAAGGGAGTCTTGTTCCAAGTTTGCTTGACAATATCTCCATATTCTGCATGATCCATCCAATATGCTTCCAATCTGAAAATTTTCTTTCTTTTCTGCCTTTCAGGATGCAACACCAAAAGGAGAGGGTCTGTGGTCGAGCCTATGGCTATCATGAAAGTAAGTCTCCAATCCATATTAGAGAGAACTCTGTCTAGGCGTTTTTTAACAAAAGCATCTCCTTCCCTATGGTTTGTCCATGTGAATGCGCATAACATATTTACGTAAAACTAATTTTTTGATCACCAGGAATCTCAAATTTGTACACATATAACGGATTTATATTAAAATGAATTATTGAGTCATAAAAAAATCTCAAATTTATTCATGCGTGACATATTTATCCTTCATTAGTTTCTGTCAAATTTTATCGTGAAATTATTGAATTTGATGACAGATGATAATAACATAATTAACTTGATAAGTTTACGTGAAAATTCATCTCTCTCTCTTTCTCTCTCAGTAGCTTGTATTTGAAAAACAAACAGGGCTCATTCTCTCTCCATCAAAGAACTCTAATTCTTCTTCGTCTTCCTCTTCATCGAGCACAGTCCTTTGTCGTTGTCTTTGTCCTCGTGATTAGGCATTGGAACTTGTTCGAGAACACTTTTATCTTCAATAATCTTCTCACCTTCAATTTTTTTTTCTACATTTGTTTCGTGAACTCATCCAAACCACCAAATTAGGATGTTCAATGTCTTCAATTGGAAGTGGTTAGAAGAGAAGTGTGTCATCCTCTAGCTCTATCAGTGAAGTTTGTTGAAAGACGATCTAGGGTTATTCATGCTCTAAGTGAAAAAGAGAACGAGCCCTATTTGTTTTCAAATTAGGTTAAGTTGAAGAAACCAGGGAGGAGGGGTGGAGAGTTATAGATTTTCATCTAAACTTATCATGTCAATGAGTTGTTGTTATGTGTCATCCAACATAATAATTTCACTATAAAATTTGATGAAAACTAAGGAAGGGTAGGGGTAATTGTATTACGCATGTACTAATCTAGGATTTTCGAGGATTTGAAAATTAGTTTGGGGTAAATTTGTCACATATGCACTATTTTGGGGTTTTTTCTAATTCAAAAATTAATTTTTAGTACATTTATCATTAGGGGAATTTCATGGTATTAATAAAAAAGAAAAACAGAATAAACTGGAGAAATAAATAGTAAACTGTAAAAGGGAACAAGTTAAATAGCATTTATACTTGACGATACCGATTGTGTTTCACACTTTTATCTTCATTGACATGACAATTCAAAACATTCTTAAATAACAAAAGATGATTGAGAATTTACGTCCCACGAAGCATGACATGAGCTATTGAACGAATTATCTAAGGATAGACACGAAAAGGTTCATTTTTTTCAAAGAAATTTCCTGATCTTGACTAAAATGGCTAGCCTATGAGATAACCAAAGAGACAAATTTGCTCTTATGCCTGACCAAAAAAGATGTTTTTTATTTTATTTTATATTTTCTATTTTGGCCATGACTTGAAAAAAAAAAAAAAAAAACCTAGCCCTCCTTCTCTTCTCTTTTCTTTTCCTTCGCGGGGCAGACGACCGGAAGATGGAAAAAAGAAAATCACTTTAGTTGCAGTATGGGACATCTGACAGAGCACAACAACATATAATAGAGACAAGAAAAGACATAATTTTAGTGGGGTCTTGCAAAAGTTGGGTTTAGAAAATTTTTTGGGAAAGATTAGTCGTTTCATGTGCCGCCGAGGAAAGCCAACCGGTGCAAAACCAGAATGACACTAACGGCAGTTCATGAGCTGAAAGCTTCCAAATCAAATTAATGTAGAGAGATAATCGATTTTTAGATAAGACATTTCAGATCTCTAGACCAAAAAAAAAACTTCGTTTTTTAGTGTAACATTAAATTACCGTCAAATCTTTGATTTGATTTAGTGACGAAGAAGATGGAGATTGATATATACGATCACAATTAAATCTAGCATGTTATGTTTCTCCCTCTTATTAAAATAATAGTAGGGGGCTTTAGATCGATAGATCCACATGGTTAAGAAGAATATCAACTTATCAAAGCCTAGACAGTTGATTCGCGCGAGAGATTCTTCTTTTCTTCTCTGCTCCTTTTCTTGTTTCCATGTGATTTGCCACGTCAGTATTTTCGTCCACAAATTCGACGCGAGGACCAACTTCGACGAGAAAGGTCTCATAACTCATTACTCAAGGACTCCATTGCATGAAATAAGTTTAGCGAGGGACCTGATTAGACAACACATGAAAATTCAGGACCTTGGGAGTGCCTTAAGACTTTTGGATGGTCCCATGAAGAAGCACACCACAGATATCATCGAAGCTCATCTGCGTCAGGTTGGTAAGTGAAGAGGCTTTGTCGTGAAATCTATAACTGCGAGTCACTCAATCTCATCTTCTTATTCTTCTTCATTAAAGCCTTCAAATCGCTTTCTCCAGTTCGTCGCCATCGCCAGGTACCTCCGTCTCTGACTGACTCTGTTCTTGCTAGTGGGCCTCCGTTTCTTGCTTTTTCTTGGAATCCCAGGTCGAGTTCTTGCTGAATTCTTTCGATCTCGCTCCTCTCTTCCTCCTCCTCGATCCACCGCAAGCGAGAACTTGGCAGCGTTTCCGAATGTCCGACTCGTGAGACTCGGCATTTGGAGTGTAGAGGGAGATTTTAAGGAATCAGCCAATCTCTTGGCTTCGCTGCACGAGAGACCATGAATTCTGGATCGCACGACGTGCTCAACGCGGTGTTGCCGCTGCTGAAGCTCCTCACCATAACGCTGATCGGCCTCCTCCTCGCCCACCCAAGATTCAAGATCGCCCCCAAGTCCACTTTCAGGCTGCTTAGCAAGCTCGTGTTCGCTCTGTTCTTGCCCTGCTTGATCTTCACCCACCTCGGCCCCTGCATTTCGTACAAGAGCATCGTCCGGTGGTGGTTCATTCCCGTGAACATCTTGGTCAGCACCGGCATTGGGTGTGTCCTGGGATTCGTGGTTGCGCTGATATGCCGACCCCGCCCGAATTCTTCCGGTTCACTGTGATCATGACTGCGTTCGGGAACACAGGCAATCTTCCTCTCGCAGTCGTCTCGTCGGTGTGTCACAATGTGGAGAACCCTTCGGTCCGGAATGCTATGGCCCCGCCGTGGCCTATGTCTCGTTCTCGCAGTGGGTGTCGGTCCTGTTGGTCTACACTCTAGTGTACCACATGATGGAGCCGCCACTGGAGTTCTACGAGGTCATCGATGATAGAGTCGAGATACATGAAATAACCGAAGAAGATTTCGAGAGACCATCGATCAACGGGGACGCGCTCGCGAGCGATCTGAGCAGGCCGCTCCTAGTTGAAGCCGAATGGCCTGGAATTGAAGATAAAGAGACCGAGCACTGCAAGACACCCTTCATTGCAAGGCTGTTCAATAGCATACCGGGCTTTTCACACACCGCACTTCCGGACCCCAGTCCGTCGGAGGTCGGCGGTGAAAACAGCCCGAAGTCCGTGAGCTGCTTATCTGAGCCGAAGGTGATTAGGAAGATCAGAATCGTTGCTGAGAGGACCCCGATTCACCACATCCTTCAACCCGCGATCATAGCATCCATCTTAGCTATATTTGTAGGGATGATTCCTAAACTCAAGGACTTATGCTTCGGAGACGACGCGGTGCTCGGCTTCCTCACGGACAGTTTGGACATCATGGCGGGTGCGATGGTGCCCTCAGCGATGCTCGTCCTCGGGGGAATGCTCGCCGAGGGCCCCAACGAGTCGAGGCTTGGCCTCCGCACCTCGATCGGGATCATGGTCGCCCGGCTGCTGGTGCTTCCCCTGCTGGGCATCGGTGTGGTACTCCTGGCCGACAGGTGGGGCTTGCTGATGCCCGGGGACGAGCTCTACAAGTTCGTGCTCCTGCTGCAGTACACGACGCCGAGCGCCATCTTGCTCGGCGCGATCGCGAGCCTGCGGGGCTATGCCGTGAGCGAGGCCTCGGCGCTCCTCTTCTGGCAGCATGTGCTGGCTCTGGTCTCTCTGTCCGTGTACCTGACGGTCTACTTCAAGTGGTTTCTGTCTTCCAGTTGAGATTTTGTACAAAAAGGGTACTTTTGAGATGTTGGCCATGAGCTCATGTATTGCCCGATTCAGCTCATGTAATCTCACAGGCATATGGTGCCTATATTCTTTGTTTGGCTTTGGAAGATTGGACCTCGTTAGTTTCTTTAAATTTTCCCAATACTTAATCCGAACAACGAATTTAATAGCTGAAGGTGTAAACAAGTTGGGTTGAGTTGAGTCGAATGGATGCAATGCCGAGCTCAAGTTCCTCAACTAGTATAGCTAACTTAATTCAACTTGATTCAATTGAATTATTAACTACGAAGAAATTGTAGTTCAAGCTAGAGCTCCATCTTTGGGCACAGTCTCTAAAGAGAGAAATGATTATGTAGATATTATCTACAAATTTATTGTGCGGGATTGAGAGTGTAAGTGCATGGCAGGAAACATCAATACACGAGTCGACACTAGTGAGTAGTAGCTAATGTCAGTTCGACTTTTTTTAAGCCCAACCTCTTTTACTTAGAAACAAGCCATCTATGAATTCTATAAATTCGTGTAAATTTAATGGAATCCCTTCTCAATTTACAAGATCAAAATCAAATAAATTATTCAATAACGTACTGGCATGGCGTAGGTTCGGGGCAATAACCATAATTGATTGTAAATTCCTAGATCAATGTTATTTTTTCAAAAGAATTTCCAACGACGCTCCCATGAATTTGATAAAAAATCACTTGAACTAATATATATATATATTCTCGCTTCTTATTCAGCTTTTCTTCCGCATGATTGAGAAACGCAGTGGAGACATACACATGACATCATAGTATCGGGCCTAACTATATTGTAAACCCATTGATAAGCCCGAACCAAACCCCTTGGCCCGTACCGAATTGGACCGGGCCAAATCGGGCCGGTCCGGGCCCAGAGGAAGAAAGCGCGAGCGCGGCCCTTCTTGGCTCGCAAGGGTACGTACTACGTGGGACAGGCTGTGCGGTTGGAATCTCCGTCACCTTTTCCCTAAACTTTCCCTCCTTCGCTTGCGAATCAACCCGAACACGTGCAGAGGAAGAGAGAGACGTTCAGACGCATTTAACGAAGATGCAGCGAGAATCACCTGAGCACGAGCATGCGGATAATAGGGAGGGAAAACACTCCATCTCTTTCTTTGTGCGAGACAAAGACAGTGCATCGAAGGAAGGAAGAAAGGGGAAAGATTGCGTGCTTTCTTCATGTTGCGGACACCCCCGTTTCCCTTTCCTGCAAGAAGCTTCTCTCTTTCTTGCGCAGCCGATCTTCCTCACATGTTGATCAAGACCGTTCCTCTATATCAGTTCAGCTTTTCGCGAGCTGCTAATCTCTCGCTGCTCTCTCTCTCCGGCTCTCTCTCCGGCGCTCTTTCTCCTGTACATTGGTTTGAGTGCAGAACACGAGTTGGGACTGAATATGGGGATGACAATAGTGGGTTCCTTTGCGGCTTTCTTATTCTCTTTTCCGTCATTGCCCCTTTTTTTCCTAGATTCAGCCTCGTTTCTTGCCTTTGATTTCTACCCTTTGTTGCTTTTTTATCTTCATTATTTCTTTCCTACTTGGTCTCATTTGGATTCTTTTATTCTTTGGTTACTTCTTGCCTAAAGGTTTAAGGCATAATGAAGATGGGTCGCCATTCCAGAATTCAGATGTGTGAGGTAAATCCACTTTTGATCTTCTCCAAACATCATGTTATGCTTAAGGTTTCTGTACTCCTCGTTCATGTTTTGCTTTGATGGTGATTTTTCCAATTTTATTGTGGCGTCAATACTATGTTAGATTGTTGTACATTTAATGTGACCGTACCCGTCGATGTTTAACACATTCTCTGTTGTCCTTGTAGCTTTTTGGTGCTTGACCACTGCTCAATGCCTTTATGTGAAGCTGTTTTGTATTGGCTTAATAATGGGAAACGACTTTGGCAGTTGTGTTCCTTCGTATCATATGCCTTACTGTGTAGCGCTTGCTCCATACCATTTAGCTTCTGAATAACCATCACAACAGATTGTCACTCTCATAACCAGGTGCTTTTTTCAAATTTCACGTCAAACTGTAATGATCCAGCTCGCCTCACAGAATTGATTATGGAAACAGAAACATTAGTAGTCAATGTCCTGAAAAGATATGCCTTACTGTGTAGCGCTTGCTCCATACCATTTAGCTTCTGAATAACCATCACAACAGATTGTCACTCTCACATTGTTTTGCTCTTGATTGGTCTGTATATTATTCCGCTTCCTTAGGTGCTTTTCAAATTTCACGTCAAACTGTAATGATCCAGCTCACCTCACAGAATTGATTATGGAAACAGAAACATTAGTAGTCAATGTCCTGAAAAGATATTGTATACCATTTAGCTTCTGAATAACCATCACAACAGATTGTCACTTCATTTTTTTGCTTTGATTGATCTTTTTCTATTTAAGTTAATTATCCTCCATGCCAGCTCAAAAATTGATTATGGAAACAGAATTAGTCAATGTCCTGAAAAGATAGTTTATTTTCTTGGTCTTTTTCTATTTCCATGATGGATTCACAGTAGTTTATGGTCATTTCCATGATGGATTGGTGTCCTCCAGATGTAGTGCCTGCTTACTAATAATAAGCCGTTCCGCTTTTGCACTTCATAATGATGCTGAATATTTGATACTCTGATGCAGGGAGCTCATTGAGGTTTTATCTCTTTCAAGTTGGTTCAGAAGGTTCTGCTTGTATCTAGAAGATCTGTTTGTGGGAAACAACTTTCTAGGGATGGGGGACCATTTCGTTTTGATTGTGAATCGTTTAACTACTGACTCTACCTCAGAAGCTGCTATTGAGAATGAGGACAGTATTCGGCAGGTGTTGATTTCTCCAAGCAAAGAACCTACAGCTGATATTTCTACTGGTGAGATGAACATGACAATCCTCTCCACTCCAAGGGAGTTGGTGCAGTGTAGGATTTGCCATGATGAGGATGAAAACTTAAATATGGAAACACCATGTGCGTGCTGCGGCAGCTTGAAGGTCAGATGCAGTTCGATTTGCAGATTGCAGAGATGTCCTCTGTTTTGGATGTTTCAGTACATTTTCAAGTGATCTGGTGGTTAAGTTCTCTGGCAACTTTATTAGGAGCACAAACTAAGAAATCTGTTAACTTGATCACTAAAGCTATAGTTCACTGAATTGAGCTTTGCAATATCACTTTGTAGCACTTGTGTGTGCCGGGCATTGTTAAGATTGGAGGCTGAACAAGTAATATGAAGCATTGCATTGAAAGAAAAGATACAGAACAATAAAATAGTGAAGTATGGAGCAGTTTTGACAATGTATACCGCACATAAAAAAGGAAGACTTAGGTTTTGTGGATGTTCTACTCTTCTTTCTTTTTTAATAGACAAACGTTCTACGTGACTAGTTGCTCATCCGTAGCTGCACTGATGTTTGACTCTTGACTAATGGAGACATTATTTTTCTCGAGATTCAGTCCCAAAATAATATCCAACACTTGGTATATGCATTACATCCATTGCTTCATACTTCTTGTGATCATGGCTTCCTTTTTCTGCGGTGTGAATGAAGAGAGCATGTACTATACAATTCAGCATCTGTGACTAATTAGAGCAGCAGGAGTCTTGTGATTTCCCTTTTTCATATTAAATTCCTTGCTGCAATACTCCGGCTTTGATTGAACTGTGCATTTTCCGGTCATTTTCAGTATGCTCACCGCGACTGTGTCCAGAGATGGTGCAGTGCGAAGGGTGACACCACCTGTGAGATTTGCCACCAGGTTCGCTATTTCTTATCAGAACTTGCGATTTATCTAGAGAAAAGTGTCAAGAGTTTATCTAATTAAAGAAAGTGATTACAAATTCCATGAGACTGTAGCAATTCACACCTAACTATACAGCACCGGCTCCTCTGATCCGGCAAGGAAGTTTTCCTTTGAGCTTCAGGTACCATATTTAAATGTTTCTATGCTTGAATAAAATTTGATGTTTCCTCCAATGTTTGTTCTCAAGTCTTGCAAAATAGGAAGTCCCCTATTACCAGAGATTATTTAATATATGTTAACCGTATCTTTTCAGGGGAATTTGGGGAATTACCAGAAGGGATCTGCTTGACCCACGAACCGTAGCAACGGTTTCTACGGATAATGATTTTTCAGATACTGAGTTTGAGGATTACTCAACTACTACTCCTGGGGGGTTGATGTGCTTCCGCATAGTTACCATAATTGTACTCTCTCTCTCTCTCTCTCTCTTGCATGGACATGTGCAGCATGCACTTGCACCCCCAATAGACATGCACACTTACCATCTCATGTAGTCCATTATACATATAAAGACATAATTGAATAGAATTAGCAGGGAATAATGATGCCGATATTTCTGGCAGAAAACATGGACCTTATTAAATTTTTATTGAAGAACTCATCACAATTTCTGGGGCCTCTTGGTGTTTATGATACTACTTGCAACTCAGATGGATTTTTTTATTTTTTAGCCACAGTAAAATGGACTAAAAGGAACATAGATAGCAACAGGTTGTTAACCTTTCAAAAATAGGTTCTATGATCAAGCAGACTAATCATGATCTCTTTCTAAGGGCTCTTCAGAGTGCAGAAAAGATCTCCTGAAACTCAGTGAAATTAATTTAAAGAAATTGATTAATTTTCGGTTGGAACTAAAGACGTGGGAAAAACTGTATATGCTCATGATTTCTGTGTGGAGAATTCGTTGTCGGGTGGCAAGTAAATGAATTCTGGGCCTGACCTCGATTTGTTCACAAGCCATATCCAAATATTAAGTAGTCTTGTCCAAGCTGTGCACAAGTGGTATCTTTGAATGTCTCTCATAGAACTTCTGTTTCCAGTTGAGCAACAGGAAAATTTTTCAGCAGACTATTTGCTCATCCACGTCTTTCGCTGTCCTCTATTGTCTCTTCTTTAAGCTTCTCATAGACACGTCCACCCATTCCCTAATTTGTTACTGCCTCAATCATTTTCCAGCAGTAGTCTTCCACTCTTTTGAGGAGGGATTCAAGCTGAAGCTTTACACTAGAAACTGTTCATGCTTCAATGAATACCACTATCTGTTTATTGGAGGTGAATTTACCTATCCCAAAAGAACTCTAGTTGGCCTTAAATTACACACTTCTTAAAGCTGTTCATGTTTCTTAGTCACGTTTGCTCGTATTTCTTATTCAAGTAAGTGTTTCTTCTTTCTCATTCAGAAGATGCAATACAGTGAAATTTGCATTATCTAGAGTCAAGTACAGTACTAGTTCAACAGATAATTCCCCCCTTACTTGATCTTACAAACATTTACATTGGTGCAAGTCATGGAAGTTGCTGTTGCACATCTACAATATTTAGTTATTTGATTTCCAGCATTTTATGCTGTATATCAATTCCTTTTACGAAAAACAGGCTGGCCATATCAATCTACAATCTTTCTTCTATTTGCTCCTATTTAAGCTAGGATAATGGGATTGAAACACCTTCCCCTGGCTTGGATGAAACAACGGTATTGAGCAAAAGAAATTACTTTTCGTTGTTTGACAGTTTATAGTTCTTCTACTCCTGAAGCAAACTTTACCAATTGTGCTCATCGGAGCTGGAGATTACTCACTGACATTGGTCACGGTGAGGCTTGTCAGAAGAACTGTTCCTTCTAACCTAATATTGATGATATGAGAAAAATGCTGACATGTTACTTTGATTGCAGTTACTTCTGTTCCTTATGGTCAAAGCATGCTCTGCCATCCATCATCTACGTCAACAGGTCACTAGATGATTATTCTTTGATTTCTCATGGCCGTTATTCCATCATAGTATGGCTCTAAGTATCAAGTTCTTTAGAGAAAATTGCAGTAGAATGTCACTGTTTGATTTCCTTGCTGCTACTTATGGTCTGGAAATAAAACTGCCCGAAACAGAGGCACCATGCAACTAACTTGCATTATGTAATTCTCTGCTTCTCTTTACAATCACCAGTCACCGCATAAATTTATCTGAAAGTTTTGTTTTTTAGGTTCCTCACTTGTCGCTAGAGATGAGCGATGAAGAAAACGAGTTGCCACAGATGGAGCCTCTCCCATGATAGCAGCGGCCACCTCTCTCAGTTGAAATGAGGACTAGGAACTGCTGGTATTAGCACTGCTGTTGAATGATACCATAAAGATTCTGAAGACTACCCATTACGGCCGCAGAATCCTTGGATTCAAGAATGAGAGCAGCAAGTTCGGACAAATGCAATGCTGGGGAAAGCATCTCCGTCTAAGTCACGGTTACAGAAGAATGTAAATATCAATACCCTCTCCCTCCTGTCTATTCGACGGTTGAATGTGCTTATGAACTCAACGCTGACAATGAGCAGGAAACTCGATCGAGAACTCTACATTTGCACACTAGACTAAACCAGAATATCAAGATCAAATGAACTAGAATTCAACATCGTAACAAAAATACATTTGGACTAAATTGATTGCACATACTTGAAGCTGGCAGTGGGAAGGAAACTTAGAATTAAACCTTAGAAAAGTTTCAGCCGGAATGCGGACGCTTCGAAATGGCAATGTTTCCATTTATACGTATGCATGTGTATTTCGTGCAACCGTCAAAACCCCTCTTTTACAAACTTCAGAATATTAATGCAGAACCTAGCTGCTTTTTTTTTTTCCGTCAAAAAATTCCTTTTATTTAACAACGTGAGTCCTTGGACAAAAAGCCCAAAGAAGAGATATCAAAACATGGTAAATCCCAAAGGAGTTGAGGAGATGGTCCAATCAAGAAGAGGGCAAAGTATTTAATCGTTAGGCCTTAGCTATCCAATTAGCTGCTTGATTAGCATCTCTACCGCAACGGGCCATGGAGATTTTGTTAAACCAAGCCAACCGGGTTCGAGCGTCCAATATAAGCGCGTCGACTTCCCATGGCACATGATCTTCTATCTGCAGGGCATCGAGCAGGACCTTAGCTCGGTCGCTCATAAAGTGTCAACGGTCCATCGTTCGATGCGAAGTTCATTCCATTGTTGGAACTCCAAACGATCCTTCGTCTTCCTATCGATTTTGGAGTTATCGACCATGTCTCAGATGCAAAATAGTACTGTGACGAGGGTCGATCCTTTCAAGGAAATACATATTCCTATTGGTCATAGGATTTGTTCATGAATACAGGGATTTCATCTGCATCATTCTTTTTCTAGAATGACAGATGCTTCCCGATTAGACTAGTACCCGACTCCGACTCATGGTACTCATGCTTTTTAAGATTTCTTGAATAAATGTTGTACTCGCGGGCTAATGGGTTTATATCAGCTACTTTGACGAGATGTGCGCATTTTTAAACCATGTTTCCTAACGTAAATGGCTTCGTGAAGTCCTTTTCTTTATTAGGTAGGGTGAACATGGTATCATGGAAAATTTTAAATTGGTACATTTGTGATAAATTTATTTTTCAATTAATTTTTTAACCACAAAAAATCATAAACCAGTGCACATCTGATAAATTTATAATCCTTTAGTTTTTATTAAATTTTACTATTAAATTGTTAAACTAAATGATGCGTGGCAATTGATATGTGTACCAATTTAAAGTTTTACTTTGCGTTTGTAAAATGTGTACTAGTTTGGAGTTTTTCATGATATTAATTCAATTTAGTGATAAGTAACGGGAGGTAAATTTATCACATGTGTATTAATTTGAAATTTTTTATGATAAAAATTACTTTAAAATAAATTTATTACATATATACTAATTAAGAGTTTTTCATGGCATTAGTCTTATTGGATAGTCACACATCTATTATCTGTCATCGTAGTTTGAACGTCAAATCAATCAAAACAGCATTAATATGTCCAGGAAAAAACAAAAAAAATCAGGTCTAGCCAAATTGTAGTTCGGAACCAAATCGTTTTTTCTTCTTTTGATTTTATATTTTAAAAAATAGAGGCTACTTCGCTTGTATATGATCAAAATTGTTAATAGGTAATAAACACGCTTCGACTTCGCGGTTTAGTTTGGTTTAGAAGAAGGTCCGGTTCAATTTGTGGATCCCTTTTTTTCCCGAAACAAATAATTTTTTATTATAATAATTCAGGGGCACTAGTATTAGATGCTTAGGTAGCGCATGACAAAATTTCTGAAACAGAAATTGATTTCTGGCCAGAAATCAATTTCTCAATTTCTATTCCCCAGCCAAGTTTATGAGTAAAGAAACTTGTTTGATAACGACTCAAAATTTCTATTTTTGAAACAGAAATCCGTTTGATAACAGAAAAAAATTTCTATTTCTATGAATCATGTTGTCCCCATCCTTTTACCTCACTCTTCTTGGTGCTTGTGATGGTAATTTAATTTGATAAAAGTTGGTAAATCACTTTAATTTATATTGGTAATTCGATAGAGTAGTTAGGAACTTCAAAACATTAGCAATTTATGTAAATAAAAGCTAGTGATTAGTATAAAAATGCTAATATGCAAACTATAAAAGATTTGGTATTTTCAAATGCTAATATGCAAATAGTGAATGTATTTATTCTCCTCATTCAAGATTCGGGTTCAAGTCACTACACTTTTGCATTCTTTTTGAGACCACTTCGGGGAGGACAGACGCGTGATCTTCGGTTACTTTCCTATGTGTGAGTTACGGGAGGATTGTGTATTCAAAAGGTCACGGATGACCCATTAATATACACAAAATCATAGAATGAAATCTTCAACCACAACATCAGGCCAATTGGTGAACGAAGTGATTTTATGGTAGGTACTAGTTGATATGGAGGGAGGCGCAATTTGCGAGAGATTCGAAATTAATAAAATGGAAGTTGTGCTAAAAATAAAAATTGATTAAACAACAACCTAGAAAATCCTCAAATACAAAATAATAATCGAAATAATACTAATACATTACAAAAGCTGAAGATACAATTTCATGGAATTTCCAGCATATTATTATCCCTTGCCATTTTGTTGAAACATATTGCAGATCACAAGCACAGGGAATCCTGCATCTTCTCCTCCATCCTCCTCTCTTCTTGTTTAGTAGGTGTATCATCAGCAGTGTCCGCCATGGTCTTGTCTAAATTCCAGGCATTTACTGTGGATATCAAATTATAGCATTCATAATGCCAAGTAATTGAGAATCAATTCTAACTAGGATCAAGCAACATATAGAGTGCCCATAATATTTGTTACAGGTATACTTCGTGGCACCAAGTATCAACACCACCAAATGTTCTTCTGTGCGCGGCAATAGGAAGCAGAAATTTCATAAGAGGAATAATAACAGATATGATGCTTGGCCAAAAATTTATTCTGTACCTAAAAAATACAAAAAAAATCCCACTCAGAACATGCAAACGTGGATGAATAATGTCGTTCCTTTCACTTTCAGATGTCTGAAAAGAAAAGGACTTTACTTTCTTTAGATTTCAAAGAATCTGGAAGGAGATATTGAAGCTTACTATGGAAGATCATGCAGCTTGAGATGTAATGACACGATAGGTCAGGGTTCACCGAGACTTGCAAACAAATAATATAGGTGGGATCCGTATTTCATTAGGAACACCAGAGTTTTAGTTTAAAAATGGGCAAACTTTTCCCGATTATTAGATTGAGGAATCACATAAAAGGAGAACAATATTAAGCGCAAGTGATGAGTAGCCAACCAATTTTGCAACTTATCATTCTCTCATCCTGAGCCATAGCCTAAATTTGATAAAAGAACTCAGAGTAACATCATCATGAAGTCATCGCTAAGAAATTGGAGGAGCACCAATAAGTTATTGAATATTCAACTCCTAGCATATCCATTGATGTTTCCATCAGACGAAAGGAGCGAGGTAGCAGGGCAGCTGCAACTGCAGAACACTCATAATCTATTAACATGACAAAAATTTGTTGAGGCACTAATTCAAAGGGGAATTGCATCATAAGCACAGGGAACATAAACATATTGCAGATCACAAGCACATACTCGAGCAGCACAGAACAAGCATAGAACAACCAAGAAAGAGGCGAAAAGGGAAGGATCGATCGAACCTCGTGAGGAATTGAAAGCAGAAAAGGGCGACGGCAACTGGATCCGCGGAATCGAGAGCGGAAGGGGATGCGGACGAAGATGGGCGACCGAGATGGGCGATGGCGACGGCGACTGGAGTTCAGCGACTGGATCCGCGAAATCGAGAGTGGGTCGCGGGTCGCTGGTCGATGGGCGGTCCGCGTCGAACTCCGGTGAGGGGACGAGCACCTGCGGAGGAGGTGGGCGCCGGGTCTTCATGGCCACAACAAGGCGACTCAGATGTCGCAGGGCACAATGGGCTGCAGCAAAAGGGCAAATCGGCTCGGCGGTGCGGCTGATTTGGGGCTCGATGGCGTCGTGAGCTCGGGGACGTCGGGATGGCACGAGTTTCGGGCGTCGGGTGGAGAGGAGGTGGGCGACCGGAGAGGAGCTGGGCGACGGCGAGGGCGACTGGAGAGGAGAGCTGGGCGACGACGATGGCGACCGGAGAGGAGCTGGGCGACGGCGACGGCAACTAGGACACGAACGGACGAGGCGGGTCCGACGGGATGACCGAGATGGCCGGTCGAGATGAGCGGCGACGGCGACAGCGATGGCGAGATGAGCGGCGACGGCGAGATGAGCAGATCTCGGTTCGGAGTCGCTAGGGTTTTTTGTGTTGTGGTGAGGAGAAGGAATGGGCGAAAGCACGATAGTGAGGAGAGGAGAGGAGTCCGGAAGGAAGAAGTGGAGAAATAGTTTCTATTTCTACTTCAGAAATAGAGAAGCTACAATTTCTAGCTTCTCATTTCTCCTCCAAAACAATTTCTGAAACAAAATCGCCTTCGAAATAGAGAAATCGCCTTGTGTTATCAAACGGGTTTCTCCAATTTCTCTGTTCCCGGGAACAGAGAAATTGAGAAACTGAGAAATAGAAATTTTACCATGCTATTTGGAAGTCCATGAAACACACTACGAACATGTTAAGTACGAAAATAGTTTGCAAGCAATTTATTAGATATTTTTATGAAAATCTCAATAAATTCCTGATTGATTGTACTTGATATTATAATATTTTGTTATATTAGATAGTTTCCTGTAAAACCTAAAAATATGCTTATGTACAATTCATTGTATATAGCAAAAGATACAAAAATTTAATGATTCTATCCACATCGTTTTTCTCTCTTGATATCAAAGTCATCATTATCTAAGGAAGTGCCCATCACGTCGGTCCTTGCATTGGCCGCGTCGTTCAAGTTTCGTTATCAAGTCCATAGCTTCAGTTGTTGTTCAAGACTTGTTCACTGCTCATCTGGGAAAAGAGACACCACTGTTGGACTCGCCACCCTAAGATGAATCGGATCCTAAAATTTCATCGTGAACAGACACCAGATGCCCCCACACGCGTTGTCATGTCTCGGACACTGAAGCACATACCTATGAGGGCTTTTTTGACACTTTTCGCTGGCTATTTTGAAAATGAAGCGCCACGATCAGGTTCAACGTTCTCTGGCGAGTCCAAGTAGCCAAATGCGGTCTCGAACCGCCACTGCACGCCCCTTCATGTGCTAAAGAAAGCTTCCACATGTGAGATCCACTCGTTCATGTGCAACGCACGTGACCAAGCGCTCTAGCTGTGATTGCTAATGTCATTGTTGCCACGTTAGCTCGCCACGTCGCTCTGCTATGTCACTCTACCACGTCGCTCTGCCATGTCACCCTGCCACATCATTATTTACCGTAACTGGACCGTGACCTCTGTTGATTGCTGTCTACCGTTGACTGTTTACCATTGACCAAAAGTTGATTGATCGATTTCTAAAGTATTTTGACGTGATGAATCCATTTTTAGGGTTATTTCTCCATATTTGCAATCCACATACTAGTTTCTTGGTATTCCTTATGCATTCTATTGCTTTTGAACTAGTAAGTGCATTTAGTGGATAAAATGAACATCATAACACATGGGCTAAAAAAATATCAAGTTTTTCGAGAGGATGCAAGGAGTTACATCACTAGTGATATTTGTGCATTTACTAGAACTATTGAAGAAACTAGAGAAAAGTTTGCTGAGCATTCGGATGAGTAGGATAGCAAGAATCATTGAATCTTAATGTGGTTTTGAAACACTTTGATTTCATCTATCATGCTTTAGTTTAATCATTAGCAAGTAGAAGCGTGAGATCTACTTGCTAATTGATATTCCACTTTGGATATTGCTGATCAGTATAAGTTGTTAAAGAATATGTATCATCTGCATTGGAAGATTGGTTGATTTGTAAACGATTTTTGTCCTCTATGCATGCTATTTGGGATTAATTGGCCTTATTTGAGGGGCAATAGGAAGTGGCTGCTGATACTCGTAAGTTTGTTAAATGTTGTAATCGTATGCATGTTATGCAACTTTTATGGCATTTAATAATGAGTTTGGAACTTGTGCAAGCTTCACTTTTACATTGAGATCCATTATCTCATCTTGAGGCAATTGTCTCGGAGTTGTTGATTGAGGATACTTGGCTTACTACTTTGAAGTTCTTTGAATTCGATATTGCTTGCTTTGTCCATCTTCTTCCTAATGAATGTATAGAGTTAGAACCTTGTGCTTGTCTATGTTTTTTCCTCTAATATGACATTGAGCACAAAGGGTATAGATGTTAGGATCTTGTCTCTAATCATGTTCGCATATTTTGTCATGTTACCTTTTGAAAACACAAGATGTTCTAATTAGTTTATCCTTTCGAAAAAATAGACTCATTCGATAATATCCCTAAAGAGCTCGCCTAGTCAATAGAAAGAGTGGCATTCCCAGTAGCAGTATACGTCTCAATAGTTGGATTCCTTCCCATCCACTGTTTGTTTCTTTACCAATCCTTTAATGGATCTATTTCCTTAATATGACACACTCGAATCTTCCTTTTTTGGAGTTTTCTTCTCCTAATCTTGATGCAAGTACCTCTAGCAATCCCACCTCCGCAGCTCATGATGCCATTTGTGGATTCTCCATCCTTGGCCAATCCATCTTCTCCTATTCCTTGCTCCACCAAGTAAGTCAACCTTCTGGTCGGCTTCATGATTTCCATTGTTCATTTACTATTGCTTCTTTTCATGAGCCTTGCATATATATAGAAGCTCGCACTAATCATCTTTGGCAACAAGCAACAATAGATTAGTTACAAGCGTTACTTGTTCTTGGGATTTGGTTGATTTGCTTAATGGAATGTTTGTTGTAGGTTGTAAATGGGTTTGTAGGATCAAAACTAAAGTAGATGGTCTGATGACACACTACAAAGCTCAACTTGTAGCCAAAAGCTTTATTTAGGAATATGACATTGACTATGATGAGACCTTTACTTCAGTTACATGACTTACTTCTAGTCATAGTCTTCTTGCTATTGCTCCTTTTACGTGATGACTTTCCTCTAGATAAATGTAAAAAATGCATTTCTCAATGACAATCTTGTGGAGGAAGTATGCATAAAATTTTCTTAGTTTAAGTTTTTGAGTTTGATTTTCTAATATTGTTGCGGGATTTGAACTAGTGACTCATGAATGGCAAATCCCCTTACACTTCGATTAATTGTCCCAGTCCTGGGTGTTAAAAAAAGTTTGAAAACTACTTTTGAATTGAACCAAATTGGTAAAAATGGTTTGATTCTATCATGACCTAACCTCGGGTGCACCACCTAAGGTTTGGCTAATGGACTATTAAGCCTAAAATTTGCTCAGGCTCTCCCAAGCTCATATCAATTCGTGACTTAGGTTCAAGTTTTTAGCATGCAAATGAATTTTATCTAGGAGTCGCCACTAATCAGCTCATGGTAGGTCGATTAGACACCTAAGTAAAATAACAAGAGAATTATTTTACTTCTACGAACCAAAGACTTTGAGTATGTGGATTTGATTATACTAGATTTCTCTAATACCCTTTCGGTACCATTCTTTTTATTTTCAAAAATATCTTTGCAGGCAGTCTAGATTGGTTTTAACCTAAATTACTATCATGCAATGGGGTGATCACACGAATGCTCGACCATTATTAAACACTCGATGAATCAAATAAATTGCACCAAAGGAATTCAACACACCAAAACAAGTAATTATTTTTTGGGCTTTCTCTTGTCTTGAAATTTTAACCTCTATGTCATGCAATTTAACTAAATGGCCTAATTCTAATGACGGACAAATTCTAATTAAATGGATCTAATAGCAATTACTAAATGACATGCATTTCATGAACCTAATTCTATATGACATGCACATAATATTTTTGTATTTTTTATAAAAATTCGTAATTAAAAATTACTAATAATAAAAATCTAACTAAAGTGAGATATTATCTATTTTAAGTTAGGAAATAGATTAATCTGAATCCTATCTTAACTTAGAAATTTATCTCAACAATTCAATTCCAAGATATTATCTAACCTAGATATCATCTAAACATGCATTCTAATATAATTAGAAAGGTATCTAACTATTCTATCATACAATTCTATCTAAGAAATCAATTCTAATCTACATGATATGCAATTTTTTTTTTTTTGGTATTTTCAACATAAATAAAGCAATTAAAGTAAGATAAGCACCAAATCACTCAAGATCATATATCATCCAATCAATGTGAATAAGGAAATAATATCCAACCAACTTGAAATTTCGCGAATAAAATCGATGAGTTGATCTTAAGTCTTAAATATCAAAATATCAATTTTAAAGATTCCTGCGGAATCAATAATTCCATCTAAAGCCTTATAGATGGAATCAAAGATTACATGCGGTTGCGAATTAAGAAATAAATCCTAATTTAGAGATATGTTTATCATTCACGGATATGAACACTAGATATTAAAAGACATATATTAGGCAATAAAATATCCAAATCAAATTTGGATAAAATAATTATCTAATTTTGTAAGTAATATTGCCAAATTTGAGCTCAACGGAATCGGCTCGACAGATGACCGGGAATGGCTCGCGGGTGAAGCTCGGCACAGCAGATGGCTCTCGGGTAGGCACACGAGAGAGACTCGTGTGGTGATGGCCAAGGAAGTGTCCACAACCACGACGAAGCAATTGGCAGTAAGAACAAAGTCGCACTATAAGCGTTCTCAAACACTAGGGAATCTGCACACGGAGAAATTTCTGCACTAGACAGGTGTAAAAGGACAATTTAAAGAGTTATATGTGTGTTGCTTGAGGTGGCATCGTTATCAATGGGAAGCTGCAAGACTGCCGGATGTGCAAGAGACACCAAGGACAACACCAGGGACGTAGCACGCCAAGAGGAACGAGGGTGTTGAGCTGGGAATCAACGTCGTTGGTGCGAGGCTCGGGAAGAGGAAACGGATCGCCGTTAGTGCAGGAAATTCGGAGAACGTCGTCGTTGGAGGCACTCGAAAGGAAACGGCAACTGCATCGTGCTCGTGCGTGATTGGCTGAGTTGGAGCGACGAACCCCAGAACGAGGAGGTCCGATCTCAGCTGCAGGGACTCACCGCAGCCGGCGAGAAGGATGGAATCTTTATGTCGCTCATTCACTGGACATTCACGAACGAAGCCCACCAAGGAAAGAAACAAAATTTGCTTCCTTTCCAATCACATATTGCACGGTCAAGACACGATTTCCTTTCCAATTTCCATGCAAGTATTTGATTTGATTGTATGAGTGAATCTCTGCCTTTGACCACTTTCCTTCTGCAAGTAAAAAGGAATCTATGAACCAAGATGAGGGACGGTATTTCCTTTCTTGGGAGCTCATGCATACTTTCTTGATCGTTCTTTTTTTTTTCTTCTTCTGACATTGCTTAGCCGAATATTGCTAATGCCCACCAAGATTGATCTTGTCGTCTTCCAAATATATGTCTCCTCGTACAAAATCCTTCGAGATCATTACTTATTGCATGTACTGTTTTCGTCCATTAAAAGAAAAGAAAAAAAATAAAGGGCTTATACGAATGACGAGTTCAACCGAATTTTCATCAGCACGGGCTTAGTCCAGCTAACTAACTGAGTCCATGACCACACATTCAAGCTCCTCCACCACTGCTTTGACAAATCTGCAATTAATTGAAATATGCTCCTAATTACTATATGTAATGCGATTTAAAATTTTTGTTTAGAGGCTAAAGTTCAGTCCCTAATTTTTTATGCAATGAATGAATAATCGGGTCGTCAAAATTTAGATGTCAACATATTCGATTTCAACCAAATCAATAAAAATGGTTTGATTCGATTTGATTTAGCAATTTGAACCGTTTTCCATTCATCCCTAATGATTCGTTACAAGCAAGTCTTCTGTTGAAGAGCTAAGCACGCAGCGTGGCGCTTGCGGCAATCACACAAGCGAAAGACATGATATCGCGAACAAACCCCATTCTTGTCGTGACGCGTGGAGGACAATGCATGCACCTTTGCATGCACGAAAGTGGGGGTTTGGTATTGCCAAAAATAAAGAAACGTGGGCGTGGGGAGTTGGGACAAACTCGCACCTAACTTTAAAGAAAATTAAAAAGAAAAGTAATTATGAATTTGAGAATTGAATTAATAGGCCGGCTGATTTAAGGTTTTCGCACTGCATAATTCTACAATTATGGCAATCCATATCTATCCATGTATCATACCTATCTATCTATTCCGAGACAAGGAAAGTATAGTTGGCAATCTTGGTACTTACAATACAAACATCTTTAGTTGGGCTTCTTTTTTCAACGGTTTTGAAGATATCGTACTTTATTCTTGATTGAAGTAGAACATCATGTTTTTTCATTTCTAAAATTCCAATACAAGCACAAGAAAATCAAGGTTGACAATTAAGTAGCCAGAGTCATTCTTTTTCCAGACACGTAACTCCAAAGGCGACGTGCTTATTCTATCCAATTATTTGAACTCCACCAGAGAACTTCTATATTGCCTGCTTGCACAGGCTCTACTTTGACCCGATAAAAAAGAAACCAACGTGCGTTATCTACTGTACCATCTGACATCTCTAAAGGCTGCTTTGGTAGTTTTATTTAACTATAAAAGTATGTGAATACTAAACAGTATTCTTCTGTGCAAAAGCAAATGGCTGTTCGTCTTCCTTCTTTTCGTGCCTCGGTCGCACCATCTCTCAAGCGGGGTGTGTCACAGCCTCCACCAATTAGAGCCCAGAGATTTAGAGAAGAAGAAGGTAAACGTTCACCCTGGAGTCTTTGCTCTACTACATATTATTATAGTCGAAATTCAAATAACTTTTCATGATATCTATCATCTTATTTTGTTGAAAAATACACAATCTATCATATGGTCTTTGCTCGCGGAGACACATTCAAAAAGCTCGTTAAGTGCGCACCTGCAAGTGCTTGTTCATGATGATGTCTTGGTATGGATCCAGGAAGATCATCGTCCAGTAATCTAGTCGATGCGAATTTGAGCGTCTTGAGAAGGAGGATGGATGAAGTGAAGACGAAGGATAGATTGGAGAGGTGCTGCAGAAGCAAGCTTGGGTGGAACTACGCCACGTCCGGATGCTATTCCATATCCAAGCATAGAAAAGACGAAAAAAGGTCGGAGTTCTTCGGACTCCTACTTGTAGTCTGCCGAAATATTGGCCTGACAAACATTGCTTGTGCATTCTTCCTTTGCTTAGCTTACAGTTTGATCCACTGTTTCAACTTCCTGATCATTTTCTGTAATTCTCTCTGTCTCTCTCTCCCTCCATGTAGTTCTGTATAGTTTGACTCCAGAAAGAGTAAGTTGAGCTCATAGAACTCAAAACTTGACGATTTCTAGAACTTTCTCGGTGTTCACATAACTGCAGGTAGCCGACCAATTTTTTTTCGAAAGATTTTCCTTTTTGATAGAAATGACATGTTTAATTGGGGCTAACTTGACATCCATGTAGTTGTTCTTAGGATATTTTTAGTACCCGATTAGCTTTACATTCACACTTACAATCGGTTACCTTTTCTAGTTACATCCTAAAAATATACGCATTGTCAATTAGAATTGACATAAATTTGGTTAAATTTAAAAAATATATGTTCTTAGTTGTTGCATAAACTTGTGGCGATTGATATCATGAGATACCTTCTTGAGAGAGCCAACAATCTCCTACCCTTCTCCTAAAGGCATAATCACGACATAAGTGCGTCACTTACAAGTATGTTTTCTACAATGGCAATAGCCGAAAAATGATGAGACAAAAGGACGTTGGAATATGCTATATTGTCGAGTATCCATGCCTTATATTTCATGTTTAAATACAAGACATGTAGCGTCTAAAGGTAATCCTGGACTTGCAAGAGCCGGAGGATTATTCCATAATGAAGGGGGAAATTGGCTTGGAGGTTTTACCTCATTTCTTGGAATATGTTCGTCTTTGCAAGCTGAACTGTGGGCACTATAGATGGGACTTACCATTGCAAAGCAACAAGGATTCCACAAACTCATCATTGAGATGGACTCCAAAATTTTTACGGAACTTGATATCCTAGAGTGAGTAACGGATAACACCAGTCCAGCACTACTTAAGGATATCATAAGGGTATTGAGCTCTCATTTTGAGTTCAAAATTCATCACATTTTTTGGAAAGGCAATTGGTCTACTAATATACTTGTTAATATTGGTTTAGCGAAGTGTTTAGATACTACGTTTTACCTGCAGCCTCCTAGAGAATTATCTCATGTTTTACTTAGTGATAAAATTGATATTATAGACTTAAGACGTTAATTTTTCTTAGTTTATATCTTGTATTCACAAAAAAATAAAATAAAAAAAAAATACAAGAAATGTCCTTGGTGTTGACCGTTAAACTTTTGCTCATCCATTTAGTCATTTATTACTTGAGAAAATTAGGGATAGATCCCAACTCTAAGTAAAAATGTCATTCACACGGCTCTTACTTGAATTACATTTAGGATCTATATCATTTCTTCACATTTTAGGACTAACACATGTTGCGGGGAGCTAAAGGTGAGCTAGATAAGTGACTTGGTAGAGAGATAAGCTCACAATTAAACATTCCAATTTTCTTGAAGATCAAACTTCAACTCGACATGTAAGGCGGGCCTGAAATTGACTCAACATATTAGGAGCTCGAAAGCAGTTCGATGAGCTATAAAACGTGCATTCCAAGATTGTGAGAATTCCAGGATCCCGGACGGCAGCTTTGGTGATGATTCCAAACTTGTGGCAATTAGTTCGAGTTTGGACAAGGTGGATAAGGTAGCATAATGCGGCGTCGCTTGGCATTACCTTGGCCATCTACGTAGCATCGACATTCACGCCTATATCTCTTTCTTGCACACCAGCATGTGCGCTGGGCTCGCAACCTGCTCAATAGCCTCGATTATGTGCCGTGCACGGACCTCGCCGCACGCACCCGGCATGTCGCTTACGGCAATCATATGAGGCGAAAGACATCATGATCTCGCGAACATCATGCCTCTGAACTCCTTATTCTTGTCGAAAAGCATGGAATTGCACGCATGTTTACATGCATGAAAGTAGGGGTTGGGTATTGCCAAAAATAAAGAACGTGGGGATGGGCAGTTGGAACAAACTCGCGCGTAACTTTATAGAGAAATTAGAAAAGATGGTTATGAATTTGAAAATTGTATTAAGAGGCTGACTTAAGGTTTTCGCACTGCGTAACTCTACAATTATGGCAAATTCCTATCTATCTATCCATCCAGATCTATCTACTTATTCCGAAACAAAAGGAAATGCAAATGGCAATCTAGTTAATTACAAGAAAAAACATCCTTAGTTGGGGGGCTATTCTACGGTCGACCTTATTCTTTTTGCAACGATTTTGAAGGATATCATACTTTATTCTTGTTCAAAGTAGAACATCATGCTTTCATTTCTAAAATTCCAAAACAAGCACAAGAAAATCATGCCAGGATCATTCTTTGTCCAAATACATGAATCCAAAGGCGACGTGCTTATTCTATCCAATTAATTTAACTCTTCACCGGACACCTAGTATCGTCCCATCATTTGTAAAACATTTTGTTAATCTCTATTCACGTACGACCTCGTCTATCTGATGGAGACGAGTCTTTTACATATTATCACATGTTCTTGTTTCTCGGAGTTCAACTCTACAATGTAATACCTTTCATCAAAAGTCATTGTTCGATTTTTATTAGACATACTTTGCTGTGATTTTGGATAGGAAATATTAAATGTACATAATGAATCAATAACTTCACTTCATTTGGAACTGAATGCACATAAATCTTGCCGGAATTTAATAAACTACAAAGTTTGAGAATGTAAAGATGTAAAGCAGGAATTTAATTGATGACGGAGCATGCAAGAACTATAGCACAGATACATGCGAAATTTAATTAACAAAGGTAATCTAGAAACTACAACTAAGAAACATACTTGAATTTAATCAACAACATTAATTTGGAAATTATAACTACAGTTAAAGATCTGAAAGGTAACATGTTTGTTTGTTTGTGTGCTAGGGGATTTCCAAAGTGTATGACATGACTATCTAAAACCTATAATCGATAGTTACTAATAGAGGTTGTGAACTGTTATTGAACAGTTACATTGACTCCACTATTTGATGATTTCTTGGACTCAATTATCTTGATGGTTGCTTTATACCACTACATTGATGGTTACTTCATTGACGGTCACACTCGAGATTGTCAACTCCACTTTTTTTTTTTCGGTTTCTTCAAGCTATTGATTCATCAAGTTATCAATTCTTCAAGTTGTCGATAATTTTGTTTATAAATGACCAAACTCTATTCTCATCAACTAAGTCTATCACATGTTGATAATAACAAAAAGTTAGCCATTTTTTGGTGTAAACAAATACCCCAGTTGCATCATTATCGCAAACAATTTGGTTGGTCCTCTAATTTGTACCCCAAGACCTCGAAGTAAGCCTCGTAACCACACTATTTCACATGTGGTTTTTTCCATGGCTCGATATTCTGCCTCTACTGAGGATAGTGAAATGGTTGGTTGCTTCTTTGTCTTCCATGAAAGTAGAGAATCCCCCAATTTAATGCAGAAACTAGTTATGTATTTTCTGCTCATTGGACAGGTCACATAATCCGCATCACAATATGCAGTCATTCCCATATCACATTTCCTGGAAAGAAGAATCCCAAGTTCAGGACATTTCTTCAAGTACTTCACGATCTTCAGTGCATCATTCATATGAGACTGCTTTGGCTTGTGCATAAACTGACTGAGTGTCTGCACTGCAAAATATATATCTAGCTTGGTCATAGTCAAATATATGAGCTTCCCAACGAGTTTTTGATAACCTAATGGATCTATGAGTATGTGATCATCTTCTTGAGATACTCCAGCATCATAATCCGCCGTAGTTAACTTGACATTTTGCTCAATTGGAATAGCAGCTGGCTTGCATCCTGACAAACTCGCTTTCGATATGATCTCTAGTGCAAATTTTCTCTGGCTAAGAGAGATCCCTTGGTTTGATCGTGCAATTTCAATTCCAAGAAAATATTTTGGTGAAGCGAGATCCTTTATGTGAAAGGTAGAGTGCAAGTATTCCTTGAAGCCTTTGATAGCTACTTCGTCATTGCCCATAATGAGTATATTGTCTACATATATCATCAAGTAGATGGATGACATACCTTTGGTCCATGTAAATACAACATAGTCATATCTGGACTGATTAAATCCGACAGCTATCAGAGACTCAGCAAATTTGGCTTACCACTGTCTAGAGGCTTGTTTAAGACCATATAGGGATTTGTAGAGATGACACACCTTATTCTCCCATTGTCTCCATAAACCTTGCGGCACTTCCATGTAAATTTCTTTGTCTAAATCTCCATGCAGGAAAGCATTGTGAACATCCATCCGATGCAATGACTAGTCTTGAAAGGCCTCTACCGAGAGGAATGAGCAGACTATAATGTCTTTGGCTACGAGAGAGCATGTTTCATGATAGTCAAATCCTTCCCATTGTGTGAATCCCTTAGCCACTAATCGGGCTTTGTATCTTTCAATGGATCCATTTGCTCGATATTTAATTTTGTATACCCATTTGCATCCAATTGCCTTGTGATGAGGAGGTAATGTCACAAGTTCCCACGTGTGATTATCCACTAAAGCTTGCAATTCTGCTTCCATAGCTTTTTGCCATGGCGGATCAGTACATGCCTCATCATAGTTGGATGGTTCTCACTCTTCAGAGATGCGAGTGATGCAACATCTATGTTCTGGAGATAATCGATCAAAGGAAACATAGGAAGAAATGGGGAAATGAATACCTAGTGAGTTCTGCGCACCACATATATAGTCTTTGGTCCAAGTCGATGGGTGCATGGCTCGTCCAAAACGTCGTGGTGGATCATGCTTTGGAGATGAATGTGAAGGAGCTTCTGGAATTGCGAGGTTAGACGGGTCTTCAGTAACCACATCATTAGAACTCTGGTCTATCACTTCCATGGGAAGAGTCATGTCCGTGGTTGATTTAGATGCCGAAGGATTCCTTGCATTCTCTGGTGAGGGAAACAGAACATATTATGGATTATCAAAGACTTCCTTAATATGAGAAAGATGAGAATGCCCCCTGTTGTCTGTGCCTGATTCTTATGCAGCGAATGGGAAAACATTTATCTGGAACAAGATGTCTTTGCTAACAAAAAATTCTCCTGTGAATGGGTGAAATACTCGGTATCCCTTTTGTAGATTGGGATATCCCATAAATATGCAATGGCGAGCATGAGGACCCATCTTATCCCTAGGTCCCACTATTGTGGCGTAACATAAACACCCAAAGATTTTTAGATGACTCAGTTTTGGTTTCTTTCCAAAAAGTAACTCAAAAGGAGTTCGTCCGTCAAGTACCTTGGCCGGCATGCGATTGATCAAGTAAGTTGCAGTAAATACACAATCCCCCAAAAAATTGTCTGGAATAGAGGCTTGAAATTTCAAGGCCCGTGCAACTTCTAACAAGTGATGATGTTTCCGTTCCGAAACCCATCATGATTTGTTGTGTGATAAGGTCCCTAGACATCAATATGAAGTAATGAAAGGACACTATTTGTACGATTTTTGCTCAATGGAAAAAGGGCACGCGACTGTTTTGCAAGCGGACAAATATGACATTGAGGATGAGGAAATGAAGACTATGGCCCAATCTGGAATGTAAGAGAAATTTTCATCATTGGTAGTCACATTACACAATGATTATTTATTACAAGGAATGTTGGATAAATCGAGATCTTTTGGTAAACTAGTCCAAAAAAATAATCCTTCAAAGAGATTACCCAAGCCCATCAGTTTGCCAGTTGAAAGGGCCTGAAAGAAATAGGTATCAACATTGAAAAGAACTCGGCACGAATTTTCCTTACAGGCTCTAGACATGGAAATAAGATTAAATTGAAAGTCTGAGACATAAAGGACATTTTTTAGAATAATCTGGGAGCTAAGATTTACTGTCCCTGTTATAGTGACACGAGTAATATTTCCATTCGGCAATTGCACACCTATATAACACTGATATGGACATGCGATACTTGACAAAACACGACACGACACGCTGACACGTTATTTCTCAAAAAATAGAAAATTCCGACACGTTCCGACACGTTATATATTAAATATATTTTTATATATAAATGCAAAAATAAATAATAAAAAGAGCATATAATTAATTTATACTAAAAATATTAATTCAACATTTGTTAATATTATTCATTGTTTTAATTTGACAGAGATTGAATAAAAATTCAAAAATTGCAAACATAAAAGAGTAAATTTGAAGGAACATGTCATGTTTTCTTACACTTGTCAGAAATTAGTGAGATTTCTTATAGTCCCATGACGAGTTCGGAGTTCATGATATAGACTAGCTTGGAGCTCCTCTGCAAAACAAGGTTCGAGAAAAATGAAAATCTAGGACAAGAACTCTTGAAGTACGACCAAAAGAAAAGGAAATAACTAAATTCACCATGGAAAATGTAAGAGATAACTTACAAGTAAACATATACCAAAAGAGATAACTTACAGGCGACGCTTGCAGAGGTGGAAAGAAAAAAAAAAAAAAAAAAAAAAATCACAACTTTAAGTTTGTAGGGGCGGTGGAGTGACGTCGGCGAGAAGAGAGGTGTTCCATCGTCACTCATGGGAATGTCAAAACTTATAAGTGAGAAACTTGAGAGTGAGAATTTTCTTTTTTCTCCTTTATTTTTATTATTTTCATTATTTTTTCATATATTTATATTTTGACCCCTCAAGTATTGAAATTTTTTAAAATTAACCCGGTGCATGTCGAAATCGCCCGTCGGAATTTCGGACTCGCATGTTAGAGCATGTCGGGAAGAGTTTACCACGTGTCGGATTTCCTGACACTCGTTGATCGCGTGTCGGAATGTGTCAGACATGTGTCGGAGTGTCGGACACGACGTGAAAGCTTCTAGAGAGTGTCGGTGCTTCTTAATTGCACACTAATAGGATTATCCAATTCTTCATGAATAGTGGAAAATAAACCCTTATCACATGTAATATGGTCATTGGCTCCTAAATCAATAATCTAGGCATTTCTCGATATGGTGTTTATCAGGCAATAATATATACCTGTGAAGCTGCTTCCTTTGTTGGGAATATCTAACTTCTGCAACGCCTGCATCAATTGCTGATATTTCCCATGTGTGATAGGTTGATTTAAATTTGCACCTACTGATCTTATAAGTTGATAGGCCGCTGCTGATATTTGCTTCCCCCCCTTTTTTTTTTTCTTTTTCTCCAGGTCTACTGTGTAATTTCCAGCAATTTTTGACCGTGTGGTGGGGTCGTTTGCAATATTCAAAAAATAATTTCCCTTTGTTTTTCAAATTGTGCCCATATTTTTTGAAAAATGAGCATCGTTGGATACCTTGGATCTGAATCCATTACCACCATCTAGATCTGGCGGATTGTGGGTGTCCTTAGAACCGTTGGATCGCTGTGATTGATCTAGGCTGTCGATTCCAAAGCCTTTAAAGGCTCACTACTCTCCTGCAAACCCTAGCAGATCATGCCTCTCCTTCTCTCGTTCTAGGGTTTTCTGTCCTCTTTCGCCTCTTGCCGCTAGCGCTAGGCTCTCGGCTTTCTTCGTTTGCTCCGACGAGGTAAGACGCTAATTCTCTTCTTGCATCGCCAGCTGAAAGATTTGGTTGAGGGAAGGTGCAAGCTCCATAGCTAGGATTTGTGACTTGAAAGTAAGGTAAGTTTGATTGAGGAGCTTTTTCTTGTCTTTCATTGCCTTGTACTGTTGAAGGGTCGCCTAAGGCCCTTCGAGTTTCTCCTCAGCCGCTTCCAGCTCATTCCAGAGTGCTGAAAAGCTTGTTGAAGCATGCCGTTACGGACATGTTTCCTTGCTTTAACTCTGTGAGGGCTTGATGTAGCGAGAATATTTTGGCCCAATCTAATTTCCCGTACATTTCCTTGATGCTATCCCAAATGATTTTCAAGTCTTTTGTGGGAGGCAAACCGACGGTGATTTTCAAGCTTATGCAATTTCCTATCCATGTTCTAACTAACTGATTACATTTTTTTGTTGCCGTGCCATTCTTTCGTCAATCGGAATAAGAATAGTTCCGTCGATGAAGCTGTCTTTATCATTCGTGACGAGGGCTCACCAAAATTCCCGCACCCGATTCGAGTAGTTCTCTAGCCTTGTGAGAAGGTGGCTGATAAGCCGCAACTTCGGTCCATCGGCAATGGAGACGTACAGTGCGTTGCCGGGTTCTAGGCGACCCATGGCGGCTGTGATGAGGAGCGGCAAATATCCGAGTGGAGATCTTGGGTAGGGATTTGCAAATTGACCTGGAATAAACCCGCTTGGTATTCTTGCATGTGATTCGCCTGACTCGTTAGGGTTTTCAACCACATTAGAAGATCCAGTGCCTTTTGACAAGCCTGCCCCGTTTGTGGATGGTGGGCCGTCATTGGGTTGGACGTTGTCTCTTCGAATCTGGACTCCTGAAAAAGGAAAATTTGGGGTTGGCCCAAAATACATGGGAAACGGCACCCACTGGTATGGTTGGCCCAAAGTAGGCTACCCTAGATTGGGTTGCCATTGGAGAAATTTACCTGTAATGGGCTGGCCTTGAGCTCCAGCAACTATATTCTGCACGGAGTCTTGTATTTCTATGGTAGGTGTCTCACGGGGCCTAATCATCGGCCATGGTGGTGGTAAAAATCCCTTTCCTTCCTTCATTAGTTTCAAAAATTATCTTCAAGAGACCGATTCTATGACATCCCAATTTTTCAACTTTGTTTTCTTCTGAATGAATCGGGTATTTCATTAACGTGTCTAGAGGGTTATTCTCAGAGTCGATCACTCTCGAGATAACTAGACTATTTGGGGAAACCATTAAAATTTTTTAAGGCAATGGACTTGAGAATTCGAACAGGAATCAATTTCTCGACCGTGTCCATCTTTTGAGGCCATCATGGCACAGTTAAAAATCGATTTGAAATCAGAGATAGATTGGATCGACAGAGATGTGTGGCTAATCATGGGTGACACCACTAAATTAGAAAATTCATGTCGACCGGCACTAGACTGATTTTCTTATTGTTTTGGTACCTTGTGTCCGTATTTGGATTCTCGGGATTTTCACGACAACCGAGAGTCGCCAATGAGTCGAGTGGGTTCATAGTGGCTCGAAGAAAATCGACCACGAGTCAATTGCACTAAAAATATCTGAAAGTTACCTGGTAGCCTAGGTCACGCTAAAAACGCGTCAAATTAAAATTAACCGCCAATTCGAGTCCGATTTCAGAAATTGAAGTTTCTGTCGTGTTACAATAAATTCTAGGAGTGTCGACTCAATCTTAGAAGATTTTTCTGACACCTAACACTTTTTGGGAAAAAGTTGTCGCATGGTCGTTTTGTGCAATTGAAGCCGATGATTAAATTTGGATGCAAGATTGAGATACAAGATGGTTTATTGGATGAGGAAAATTGTCAACTAAAGCATTGAAGTACCAATTGATTTTTTGTAAAGGTCGATTGAGATTTAATCGAGCAAGGATTGGTATCCAATTGAGAGAGGATTGTGCCAAAATTCGTGACTCCCCCTCCTACTAGCTATTTTGGACCAATTGGAAGGTCATGGAGAGTGTTTTGGTGGTTCATTGGAAGCCATGGGTTATACTTGGCCTAGGATGAATCTTGGAGAGCAAGATTGGAAAATATCAAGCCAAGGCTCCACCTCAACTCTATCTCATCTATTTTATCTTTTCCCTCATCTCTATCATCTCCATCTCTCTCTCACCTCTCCACCATCCAAGACCCTCTCCTCTTCATTTTCAAAGCCCTCAAGCCAGCAAGAAGACCGGCGGAAAGAGCTGCAGCCCTCGCACATCTCCACCCGCGCCACCGCCGGTTTCTGCTCCAGCTGACCTCTCGCCAAAGATCCGAGTAAAAAGTAAACTTGCCGGATGAACCAGTGAATGAGTCACCTATCTTCGTGAAGAGGACATCCATACCGTTCCAACAAGCCTGACATCGCCCCAAACGGAGCCGCCATTCGTCCCATACGGCCGCTGGAGTCTGCCGCTCGCTGGACCATCTGGAAGCTGCCCGCCGGCATTGTTTCGCGTTTTCTTGCTGTTTCGCTTCATTTCAGCCCTTCATTTGCCCATTCCATCCACCCACAAGATCCCCAAGACCCCCGGGAGCCACCGCTTGCCAACCACCCGCTCGCCGAAGCTCCGATCGGCCCGTTTTCGCTGTTGAAGCCGCTGGTTTCCTCTCTGCAGCCAGCAAGCCAAACCCGCGGTTTAGCCCATTGGGATTCGGCCCAACTTCGGCCCAAGTCAACTTCAGCCCACAAGACCAAGTGGCGTAGCAAGCTCAGCCCAAGTTGGTGTAATTTAGTTGAAGCCCAAGTCCACAGGTGCAGCCCATTAATTGAGTCTTTGGCCCTAACAAGTTCAACCCAAGTTCAGCCCGTGAAGAAAGCCCAATTGTAGCCAAGCCCAAGCCCAAGAGTGAGCCCAGTCCAGTGCAAGAACAAATCTCAATTGGGCTGAGATTTGTTGGGCCCAAGTTTAAGGCCCGGTCCAAGCCCGCTGGTGTTGTCGAAAGCCCGATTTCGACCGCCGTCGCGGTGATTCGGTTCCCGCTTTTAACCAAGTAAGTTTTATTCACTAATGCTTTCTTAGTTTGCTAATTATGCTTAAGGGTTGGTTAGATTTGATTAAATGCAATTAGGTGGTTAGATTAATCTAGATAAATTAAATTAGAGACTTAATGATGCATGTTAGATGGTTAGAAATAGACATTAGCAAGTAGACATGCCAAGTTATTTATTGAGTGAGTCTCGGTAATTTTCCGAGTTGTCTCAGCCTCCAATTTGGCATTATGGGCATAAATTGGATTTTTAGTTTTTATTTATTTAATTTTCGAAATTAATTATTTAATTATTTATTTTTTCGAAAATTCAACCGAGATGGCCGGTGATTGGAATTTCGTGTTGATTGTCATGGTGCAGTCCGTTTATTTATTTGAGCTTCAATTTATATGAAATTGATTTAAATTGTGAATTTTAGGATATGTTCCTAATTGGTTGATTTCAATTATGTGGTGGGGAAATGTTTGAGTACCGATTGTCAGTATCGATGGTGGAGTGGTGAATCAGTGTGGCATCTAAAAGGGCACGTGGGCTCGGCGATTTGATGCATCACTTTGGTGAACTAGTACCTTAGAGAATGCACGTGGCCCCAGGCATCGTAAAAAGGGCACGTGGGCTCGGTGAATTGATGCATCACTTTGGCGAACTAGTGCCTTAGAGAATACATGTGGGCCCAGGGAATTAAGTGAGGCATCTTGGGAGAAACACGTGCGCTCGGTGATTTGATGCATTAATTTGGTGAACTAGTGCCTTAGAGAATGCACGTGTGCTCGGTGACTAATATACACCGTGGGGATTATATGATTTGGATGACATGTAGTCGACTAGTTCGATTTGTTTTGAGTAGTTGGGTGCCTTCTATGAATTGTACTGATTCGCAGGTGGAATCTGAGGCCAAGGTAAGTCCTCTGACCTATGCGTGTTTAGGCAGCCCATAGTGTATTGGCTTACTAATCGGGTCTTAGGGAGTATAACTCGCCGAGACGTTGTCTCATTGGTTATTGAATAACCATTTCAGGACCCTGAGGAGGATCCGGGGAGGACGAACTTGAGAAGGAGAACACTGATTTGAAACCTGAGGAGGAGAATGATTTTTGAAGAAGAAGATGATCCAGAGAGGGATCTCGAGTACAACCCGGATGTGGATTGAGATCCCATCCCTTTTGTGAACCCTTTCTTAGTGTAGATAGGTATGAGACTAGTATGCTGTGAATAGTATTGTAAATATACTATGAGTTGTGCTGTTAATAAAAGTGTGGTTGTGAATTTTAATATGAAAAATATGACATGCTTTTCTATCCCGTTGTTTTATTGTCTAGGGATTTATAACTGCTTCCGCATGCGCATATTAAACGAAAGGGTCGGCGATAAATAGTCCTGGGATATCGCACTTTAAAATCGATTGGGGTGAGGGATGGGCGCGTGCTCAAGGATCAAGGCATGACATCCTGTTTAAGTGGTATCAGGGCGAAGTTTAAGATTGGAGTGATAAGGAGCGTTGACCATGGGATAGTCGTTAGGAAAGGCCTTTAAATTCATGCTGGTGCATGTTTGTGTTAGCTGAGTGCTAAAATTGTTTGATGTTTGAATCGCTCTGTTTCTAATTCGGTGTTGAATTGAAAGTAGGTGTTAGTTGTTTAAGGCTACACTATGAGCGATCAGGAGCCGAGGACTCTTGCCCAGAGGACCAGCGGGGAAGAGCGCCGACTAGAGTTGGTACCCGAGGAGGCCGTGGTCGAGTGTCGGCACATGCTAGTGCGAGTAGAGCGGCACCACCTGCAGTGGATGCTGGGGTAGCAGCCCTTGGTGATAAGGGATCATGTAGGCGCTAGAGACCTTGAGAGATGTAGTAACGCAACAGGCTTTGAATCAAGCAGCTGCCGCTGCTACTGCACCTGCCGCCGCACCTGTTGTTGCCCCTACAGGAGCTCAACCCGAGAATGTTATGGCACAAAGGGAAAGACCAATCCACCAGCTAGTGGAGCAGTTCCTGAAGTTAAATCCACCGAAATTTATGGGTACTGGAGACCCCGAGGCTGCCTCACAGTGGATACAAAATCTAGACAAGGCATTTGCACTCCTGAGGTGCACCGAAACAGAAAAGGTAACCCTGGCCTTTTATCAGTTGCAGGGCAATGCCAACATTTGGTGGAGGGCCGCCAAGAATACAGTGTTCCCGGAAGGTGTAGTCCAGACATGGGACATCTTCCTAAGAGCTTTCAACGATCAATATTTTTCGGGTATGGCCCGAGAACAAAAGATGGAGGAGTTCCAATGCCTCCGTCAAGGATCGATGTCGGTCGACCAATATGGGGTCAAGTTTACGGAGCTTTCACAGTATGCTCCCAGGTTAGTAGAAGACCCTGAAGAGAAAGCTATAAGATTCAGAAATGGCCTTCGTTCTGACTTGAAGCAACCCTTACTGCCATTGGATTTGACGACTTATCGAGAGGTCTATCGCCGAGCTTAGATGATAGAGCGAGGATTGAATGAGCAAGCTGCCTCGTCGGGGTCGAGATTTGGTGTTAACCGGGAAGCGATTAGGCAAGGAAAAAGGCCGATGTCAAGGAACAGATTTCAAGGCCCGCCCAGCAAGAAGGGTGGATTCAATAGGTCAGGGCCTAATTGTTGACACCCGATTTTTTGTCGACATTTTAAATGTTCTTTTTGCAAAAATACAAAAAAAAGAATAAAGAGCCAAAAAGATTAAAAAAAAAATGAATGAATGAATGAAAACATAAAAAAAAATGAAATGGAAATGAAAAAGAAAAGAAAAGAAAAGAAAAAGACAAAAATAAAAAGGGGAAAAGGCTCGTTCGGAGGGGGGGCCATTGACGATCTACTTTCTCTCTCTGACCTCACGCTCTCTGGGGACACACACTCTCTCTAAAAAAAACGATTTTCTCTCAATCGCGGACGCGGGCTCGAGGAGTTCTCGAAGACGAAGTAGCTACAGGGGGAGACATCGGTGGTTAGAGCGATGATGATAGGGGTTCGATCGGCTAGGGTTTTTCCTCCATTGACGAGGGATTGAAGATTAAAGGCTGGCAGTCGAAGGATTGCAGGAGGAGTTCCGTTTCGCTTTTGCTCCACCGGTTCTCACTCGGCGGATCCCTCTCTTTCTCTCAATCACTCTCTCTCGGCTCTGGGATTCGGTTCTTTCTTGGAGATCCACCGTCTTTGTCCATTCTTCGTTGAGTATCCTTCGCCGGTGTAGCTCCTTCGAGGCTACTACTTCGAGCCCGGGCAGAAGAGCCACCGCGGCACCTGTCATCAACGTTGTGAAAGAAGAGGTGATTGAGTCTCCCGTGGCCGAGCTCGCCGCCGATTCCGAAGCCCTATCCTTAGCATCTTCTAAACTAGTCCTTGTTGCCAGAGACTACGGTGGCGTCGGTATGTTGCTTCCTCTTTCCGGTGATCTTTGTCCTCTCTTGAAGTTTCGTTAGTAGAAAAGCTTGTCTAGGTTTGATGTTCGAACTGGACGAGCTCTATATTCTGAAATGACGATGCTTTGACAGAGCGATTCTGTTTGTGGATTTTTCTTTAGCGGCTTTTGTTTATTGTGAGTATGATATATCCAACCAAGTATGTGCGCTATGTTTTTCTTTAACAAACAGAGGTCTAGAATTTTAGATATTGGTCATGTCTGGATCTTATGAAATCGAGTTGCTATTAGTGACTTGACCTCAGATGATGATATGGAGACGAACTATTGACGTAATCCTGCATCTAGATCATTGGATGAAAGCGTCTGCCATATGTTCGACAATTTTCTAAATGAAACCGGGGTACGAATTTCAGTAAAGTTCCTGCATGTTAGCATCTGGTTGATGATTTGATGTTCAAACTAAGATGTATTCGTTCGATCTCCTCATTGTGCCTTTGAATTGATCTGTTGTTTTGTTATGCCGAGTCTCTGTTTGTGCGCTGCTTGTTTGATCCTTGCTCATTTTTCATTCTCAGTTTTAGTCCATTTCATTGGTCTCATTCCACAACAATTATTTGTTAATTGATCTTAAGTGGTGATCAAGAATCGCATGTATGAAAACTGAAATTGATTGCGGCATTTTTTCTCCAAGTTCAAGTAAATTGAGTTGATCTGGATGCTCAACATGTTCTGATTTGGTCCACCGAGAGTGAATATGAATTACATGTTTTGTCATGTGAGGAATAGCACAAATGATGTATGTGTGTGTACATTGATAAGCACCTTGATTTGATGATCAATGATCACGAACTTGAAGTCGATTGAAGTTGATTTGCCTGGATATGAAATTTCGTATGCCTGATGTCACTTTCTGTTTTGGCTTAAATGAGGTGCTAAATGAGTTTTTTTGACCTCGAGCCCTTCTAGACATAGAAAATAGACTTCTCAAGCTTCGATTTGATAGTTCATATGCCCTGATTGAATTTCATTTGATATGATTTTCACATGTTTAAAGTTCTGTCCAGAATCTGTCCTGTTTGAGACCTGATGCGTGTGCTCAAATTTGAGCTAGTAAACGTGCTTTGTTGGAGTTGAATCTTTCATGAGTGTCATTGGAAATTTCATAAGCTTTCTAACAAGGTATAGATGGAATCAAATAGTCATCGTTAGCAAGGTCAATGGCTTCCATAAAGTCACGTTGGTTTGCTGCAATCTATAATGTTGGGTTTTTGCTCTGTTTTTCTGTTTTCATATAGATTTTCGTGAACAAAGTATGACTTCAATGTCTCGTGATAGATGATCATGACATTTCCTTCTATACACTCGAATTTTCATAGATTTTCTATGCCTTCATTTCAATGAATATCATCCATGTTTTTGTGCAATCTCTGCTGTGATTTTAACTGATTGTATTGCTGTGAAAATGTCTTCAATCAAACTCCTTAAGAGAATATTTGATGCTTGATGCCTTCTAGACATACTTAGAGCATATCATAAGCTTTGCAATGATGTATGGCATGCCTCATTTGAGGATCATTGACTATGTAAAAACCATGCATCAAGTCGATATGTCACAACTGGAGTTGTCATGCCTTTTGCCCTTAATGACAAGTCACATATCAATGTTAATGGATTTGTGTGACCTTTTGTACATGGATTTAGGGTTGAATGTCTAAATAAAAATTTTTCTTCACATTTAACCCTACGTCATGTTCAAATTTCATGATTTTCATGCATTGATTAGATGGCTTAACAAGTTAATTACCACGCATCATTTTCTGATTTGCTTATGATTGATTCACCATATTGTCTTGCTTTTGACTGTTTTGATATGTGTGTTTGTTTCTTTCCATTGTGTACATAGTTATCCATTTTTCTTAGATTAGGTTTAGATTAGGATTCCAAAGATGGACTTTGGTGTGAAGACGATGAAAGTCGATGTCCATTCCGACTATTATCTTGTACCATTTGTTTTCCTGATATATGTCTCGGGCTCCATGCATTGTATAAGACCCGACGAGTTGCGGGTTTCTTTTCTTTCCCGATTGTTTTCTCTTTCATATTCTTTAGGATTGCATGATTAGATTTACTGCTTTTCTTGATTGTTTACTTCATGTCTTGCACTTTCAATTTCTCTGATTGATTTCTTTTAGAAATAGAATAGCATAAAAGTAACCCACCACGCGTGATCGCTTAGCTTAGAAGTGGTGATCCCGAAAATATAAAAAGAGATGCATGGACATGTTAGGAAAAACACAACATACCGTTAGGTACCGAAAGGGCGCTAATAGCTATATTAGCGTAACCCAAGTCCCCGAATCTAGATATCTGGTTGCGTAGGAATCGAGGGAACTCTCCCAATCCTCGATTGGGTTTTCTAGCCGACCTCCAAAAATATATATAAGGCTAGTGGCGACTCCCCGTATGTTCTTAGGTTGTTAAATACCTAGATCGTATAAATAAATTCGCTGTCACGCGGGGTACGAGCTTGGGAGAGCTTGCGATCTTATGATCAAGTATCCCTAAATCCGACCTTTCCCCCTTCGACATCGAAGGGCGGCAAGATCGGGTCGCGACACTAATAGATTTGAACCATGCCGCTTCTGTGGGAGAAGACACGGGTCAGCACCATGCCCAGCTAGGACGGGTGTGTGTTTTGAATGTGGTCAACCGGGCCACATGGCCAAAAATTGTCCGAGGAAGCCAAGAGGACAACCTCAGCTACCGCCGCCACCACCGAGAGGATAGATAAGAGGGTATGCCCCTCAGAACGTGCCATATGGAGGGCAGCAGAGACCTCCAGTTCAGGGCATCGTGTACGCGATTACCCAAGGTCAAGCAGAAGCTGCGCCTGACGTGATAACAGGTATGGTTTCGCTCAACAACTAGCCTGCTTATGCTTTGTTTGATCCGGGAGCAACCCACTCATTTATTGCCGAACAATATGTTAAGTTGATAGGAGTCAGTTCTATATTAGTGGAGTCAGCCATGTGCATATCTACACCCTTGAAAGATAAAGTTATCGCTGCTTTAGGTTGTTCGAGGTGCAAGTTAGTGATTGATGAGCGAGTGGGGAAGATAGATCTTTTAGTCCTAGCCATGTATGATTTTGATTTAATAATTGGCATGGACTGGCTCATCAATCAACGAGCTAAAATGGACTGCTATCGTAAGACGATTCAGTTTGACCCGTTAGAGGGTAAGAGCTTCGAGTTTGTCGGGAATCGAGGAAGACCCTTGATTGTCTTGATCTCGTCGCAAGAGACAACTCGTTTGTTAGACGAGGGTTGCCGAGGATACCTGGCAACTGTTGTGGACACGACAATTGAGGAACTGAAAATGGAAGACATTTTAGTGGTACAGGAATTCCCAGATGTCTTTCCAAAAGAATTGCTAGGATTACCGCCAGAAAGAGAAATTGAGTTTGTAATTGAGCTAGCACCAGGAACAGAACCAATCTCAAAGGCACCGTATAGGATGGCGTTATTAGAGTTGAAAGAACTGAAGGTGCAGATGCAAGAATTATTGGACAAAGGATTTATTCGTCCTAGTGCATCACATTGGGGAGCGCCAGTTCTATTTGTAAAGAAGAAAGACGGTTCGTTACATCTGTGCATCGACTACCGACAACTCAACCTGGTAACCATTAAGAATAAGTATCCCCTCCCAAGGATCGATGATCTATTCGATCAGTTGCAAGGAGCGTCAATATTCTCGAAGATTGACTTAAGGATAGGATACCATCAGCTGAGAATTAGGAAGGAGGACATTCCTAAGTCGGCATTTCGTACTCGGTATGGTCACTATGAGTTCACAATGATGCCGTTTGGGTTGACGAATGCTCCAACTGCTTTCATGGATATGATGAATCGAATATTCAAGGAATATTTAGATCATTTTGTGATTGTGTTCATTGATGATATCTTGGTCTATTCGAGAAGTGATGAAGAGCATGAGAATCACCTGAGATTTGTGCTCTAGACTTTAAGGATGCATCAATTGTATGCTAAGTTTAGCAAATGCGAGTTTTGGTTGACTCGTGTTGCGTTCTTAGGTCATGTGATTTCCGGAGAAGGAGTCTCCGTCGACCCGAGCAAGATAGAAGCCATGATCAATTGGCAGAGACTGACATCAGTGACAGAAATCAGAAATTTTCTGGGATTGGCAGGTTATTATAGATGGTTTGTAGAAGGTTTCTCAATGTTAGCATCGCCTCTAACTAAGCTCACGAAGAAAGATGAGAAGTTTGTATGGTCAGACAAGTGCGAGTGTAGTTTTCAAGAGCTGAAGGAAAAGCTGACTACCGCACCTATGCTGACAATTCTATCTGGTCCTGGAGGATTTGAGATCTACAATGATGCGTCATTCAGAGGACTGAGTTGCGTGTTAATGCAACATGGTACGGTTGTTGCATACGTTTCTCGCCAGTTGAGACCTCATGAGCAGAATTATCCGATGCACGACTTAGAGCTCGCAGCGATCATCTTTGCCTTGAAGATTTGGAGACATTATTTGTGTGGTGAAAAGTTTCAGATCTTCATGGACCATCAGAGTCTCAAGTACCTATTCTCTCAGAAGGAGTTGAACATGAGACAACGCCTATGGATGGAATTACTGAAAGATTACGACTGTGATATTCTATATCACCCGGGGAACGTGAACAAGGTCGCCGATGCATTGAGTCAGAAGTCTTCAGTAGCACAGATCTTGATTAAGGAGTGGAACTTAATCGAGAGAGCTCGGGATTCAAAATTCAAATTTGAGGTAGGCCACCTTTCAAGTTTTATGGCCACCCTCAGAATTTAACCGGATGTCCAGGTTAGAATCAAACAACTCCAACCAACAGATCTAGATGCACATAAGATTCTTTAAGAGGACATAGAAAAAAGAAAGGCTGATTTTCAGATTTCTGATGACGGAATTTTAAGGTTCCAAGGACGTTTGGTTGTGCCTAACGATGTAGAGCTTAGAGAAGATATTTTATCTGAAGCACATCGTAGCAGTTACAACGTTCACCCTGGAAGCACCAAGATGTATCAGAATCTGTTCAACACTATTGGTGGTCAGGTATGAAGGCGGACGTCGCCAAACATGTCACCAAGTGTCTAACGTGTTAGCAAGTAAAGGCCCAGCATTGCAAGCTGGGAGGACTTTTGCAACCTCTTCCGATCCTAGAATGGAAATGGGAGCATATCACGATGGACTTCGCGACTGGACTACCAAGGAATCAGAGAGGGAATGATTCGATTTGGGTAGTAGTGGATAGACTGACAAAGTCGGCTCACTTCATTACAGCTCGAAAGGACCTCAGTCTTGATAAGCACGCAGACCTGTACGTGCGTTAGGTGGTTTGAATGCATGGAGTGTCGGTTACGATAACGTCAGACAGAGACCCTAGGTTTGCTGCTGCTTTTTGGAAGAGCTTGCAAAGTGCTCTTGGTACAAAGCTTCAGTACAATACAGCATATCATCCTCAGACGGATGGCTAGTCTAAGAGGACAATTCAGACTCTCGAAGACATGCTGAGAGCTTGTGTAATAGATTTCAAAGGAAGTTGGGAAGATCAGTTGCACTTGGTGGAGTTTGCCTACAACAATAGTTACCAGCAGAGTATCAAGATGGCTCCATTTGAAGCGTTGTATGGCAGCGCATGCAGAACACCAGTATGTTGGGATGAAGTCAGGGAAAGGAAGATCACAGGCCTAGAGTTGGTTCAGCAGTCAGTGGATGTCGTGACAGTGATCAGAAACAGGTTAAAGACCGCGCAAAACAGACAGAAAAGTTACGCAGATAAGCGTCGGAGATCTTTGGAATTCCAAGTTGGTGATCACGTTTTCCTAAAGGTGTCACCAATGAGAGGAACTTTGCGCTTCGGAAAGAAAGGCAAACTGAGTCCGAGGTACGTAGGTCCATTTGAGATTCTCGAGAGAATCAAGACCTTAGCGTATCGTCTTGCATTGCCGCCAAGGTTGGCGCAAGTGCATGACGTCTTCCACGTGTCGATGTTGAGGAGGTACGAGCCTGACCTGATACACGTGCTCAATTTTGAAGAATTAGACGTGGATGAAAGAGTGTCATACATGGAGAGACCGGTCCAGATTGTAGATAGAAAGGAGCAAGTGCTACGTACAAAGACCATTCCGTTGGTCAAAGTGGTCTGGCAACACCATGGTACAGAAGGAGCAACTTGGGAGACTGAAGAGTCGATGAGAGTTGTAGCCCCACCTTTTTGCTTAAGTTTGTAAGGTTTAAATTTCGAGGACGAAATTTTTATAAGAGGGGAAGAGTTGTGACATCCCAAATTTTCAACTCCGTTTTCTTTTGAATGAATCGGGCATTTCATTGACATGTTTATAGGGTTATTCTCAGAGCTGATCACTCTCGAGATAACTAGACTATCTGGGGAAACCATTAAGAAATTTTAAGGCAATAGACTTGAGAATTCGACTAGGAATCGACTTCTCAACCATGTCCATCTTTTGAGGCCATCATGGCACAGTTAAAAATTGATTTGAAATCAGAGATAGACTGGATTGACATAGATGTGTGGCTAATCATGGGTGACACCACTAAATTAGAAAATTCATGTCGACCGGCACTATAATGATTTTCTTATTGTTTTGGTACTTTATGTCCGTATTTGGATCCTCGGGATTTTCATGACAACGGAGAGTCGCCAATGAGTCGAGTGGGTTCATAGTGGCTCGAAGAAAATCGACCATGGGTCAATTGCACTAAAAATATCTGAAAGTTATCCGGTAGCCTATGTCACGCTAAAAACGCGTCAAATTGAAATTAATCGCCAATTCGAGTCCGATTTCAGAAATTGAAGTTTCTGTCGTGTCACAATAAATTCTATGAGTGTTGACTCGGTCTCAGAAGATTTTTCTGACACCTGACACTTTTTGAGAAAAAGTTGTCGCATGGTCGTTTTTGTGCAATTGAAGCCGATGATTAAATTTGGATGCAAGATTGAGATACAAGATGGTTTATTGGATGAGGAAAATTGTCAACTAAAGCATTGAAGTACCAATTGATTTTTTGTAAAGGTCGATTGAGATTTAATCGAGCAAGGATTGGTATGTAATTGAGAGAGGATTGTACCAAAATTCCTGACTCCCCCTCCTACTAGCTATTTTGGACCAATTGGAAGGTCATGGAGAGTGTCTTGGTGGTTCATTGGAAGCCATGGGTTATACTTGGCCTAGGATGAATCTTGGAGAGCAAGATTGGAAAATATCAATCCAAGGCCCTACCTCAACTCTATCTCATCTCTCTTATCTCTTCCCTCATCTCTATCATCTCCATCTCTCTCTTACCTCTCCACCATCCAAGACCCTCTCCTCTTCATTTTCGAAGCCCTCAAGCCAGTAAGAAGACCGGCAGAAGGAGCTGCAGCCGTCGCACATCTCCACCCACGCCACCGCCGGTTTCTGCTCCAACTAACCTCTCGCCAAAGATCCGAGTAAAAAGTAAACTTCCCGGATGAACCAGCGAATGAGCCACCTATCTCCGTGAAGAGAACATCCACACCGTTCCAACAAGCCCGACATCGCCCCGAACGGAGCCGCCGTTCGTCCCGTACGGCTGCCGGAGTCCGCCCCTCGTTGGACCGTTTGGAAGTTGTCCGCTAGCACTGTTTCGTGTTTTCTTGCTGTTTCGCCCTATTTCAGCCCTTCATTTGCCCTTTCCATCCATCCACAAGATCCCCAAGACCCCCGGAAGCCACTGCTTGCCAACCACCCGCTCGCCGGAGCTCTGATGGGCCCGTTTTCGCCGTTGAAGCCGTTGGTTTCCTCTTTGCAGCCTGCAAGCCAAACCCGCGGTTCAGCCCATTGGGATTCGGCCCAACTTTGGCCCAAGTGAACTTCAGCCCACAAGACCAAGTGGCCTAGCAAGCTCAGTCCAAGTTGGTTTAATTTAGTTGAAGCCCAAGTCCATAGGTGCAGCCCATTAATTGAGTCTTTGGCCCAAACAAGTTCAGCCCAAGTTCAGCTTGCGAAGAAAGCCCAATCGCAGCCAAACCCAAGCCCAAGAGCGAGCCCGGAGTCCGGTCAAGAAAAAATCTCAGTTGGGTTGAGATTTGTTGGGCCCAAGTTTAAGGCCCGGTCCAAGCTCGCCGATGTTATCAAAAGCCCGATTTCGGCTGCCGTCGCAGTGATTCGGTTCCCGCTTTTAACCAAGTCAGTTTTACTCACTAATGCTTTCTTAGTTTGCTAATTATGCTTAAGGGTTGGTTAGATTTGATTAAATGCAATTAGGTGGTTAGATTAATTTAGATAAATTAAATTAGAGACTTAATGATGCATGTTAGATGGTTAGAAATAGACATTAGCAAGTAGACATACCATGTTATTTATTGAGCGAGTCTCGGTAATTTTCCGGGCTCGTCTCAGCCTCCGATTTGGCATTATGGGCCTAAATTGGATTTTTAGTATTTATTTATTTAATTTTCGAAATTAATTATTCAATTATTTATTTTTCCGGAAATTCTACCGGGATGGTTGGTGACCAGAATTTCGTGTTGATTGTCGTGGTGTAGTCCATTTATTATTTGAGCTTCAATTTATATGAAATTGATTTAAATTGTGAATTTTAGGATATGTTCCTAATTGGTTGATTTCAATTATGTGGTGGGAAATGTTTGAGTACCGATTGTCAGTATCGATGGTGGAGTGGTGAATCAGTGTGGCATCTAAAAGGGCACGTGGGCTCGGCAATTTGATGCATCACTTTGGTGAACTTATCTTAGAGAATGCACATGGCTCTAGGCATCGTAAAAAGGGCACGTGGGCTCGGTGAATTGATGCATCACTTTGGCGAACTAGTAAGTGAGGCATCTTGGGAGAGACACGTGGGCTCGGTGATTTGATGCATCAATTTGGTGAACTAGTGCCTTAGAGAATGCACGTATGCTTGGTGACTAATATACATCGTGGGGATTATATGATTTAGATGACATGTAGTCGACTAGTTCGATTTGTTTTGAGTAGTTGGGTGCATTCTATGAATTGTACTGATTCGCGGGTGGAATCTGAGGCCAAGGTAAGTCCTCTGACCTGTGCGTGTTTAGGCAGCCCATAGTGTATTGGCTTACTAATCGGGTCTTAAGGGGTAGAACTCGCTGAGACGTGGTCTCATTGGTTATTGAATAACCATTTCAGGACCCTGAGGAGGAGCCGAGGAGGAGGAACCTGAGAATGAGAACACCGATTTGAAACTTGAGGAGGAGAAAATTTTTTGAAGAAGAAGATGATCCAGAGAGGGATCTCAAGTACAACCCAGATGTGGATTGAGATCCCATCCCTTTTGTGAACCTTATCTTAGTGTAGATAGGTGTGAGACTAGTATGCTGTGAATAATATTGTAAATATATTATGAGTTGTGCTGTTAATAAAAGTGTGGTTTTGAATTTCAATATGAAAAATATGGCCTGCTTTTCTATCCCATTGTTTTATTGTCTGGGGATTTATAACTGCTTCCGCATGCACATATTAAACGAAATGGTCGGCGATAAATAGTCATGGGATATCGCACTTTAAAATTGACCGGGGTGAGGGATGGGCGCGTGCCCGAGGATCGAGGCGTGACAGATTCCTACATCGAAGTGCTAACGCTATTTTGCAGGTTAGCTTGTTCCTTCCGATAGGCAATCAGAGAGGGCGGAAGCAAGAATTAGACACACAACCGTGCTCTGATACCATGAAAACTAAGCAAGAAAACGAAGGCAAGGAGGAAGAACAGAGAAGAACGAGGGGAATTTTTCTGTATATCATATTACTGACCAACTCGATGTACAAGACCGATATTATAGTACAAAGTATATACAAGAAAAAGGCAACCGAATAATCTACAAATCATATCCAATATTAAATTGATTTTGATTGATTTCATATATCTATATTAATCTAAATAATATCCAGAAGATTCTCGCATATCTTCCAACATCTTTCTCCAAATGTGTGACTCCAAAAGCGACGTATTTACTTTATGCAATCGATTTGCAGAAGACGTTTAGTATCATGACATCACTTCTAGAACATTTTATTAATCGTTATTCACCTATTGGAACACTTTTACTCGCTAGAGACAACAAGGCTTCATATGTTATCATAATAATAATTAGTTTTTTGCTTTTGGGTGATCGTAGACTTCCAAGGTTGAACCCACCCGAGATGAGAACTTTTATATTGTCTGCAAATACAGGCTTTATTTTGACCCGATCAAAAGTGAAACCACCTTGTGTTCCATGTGTATGGAGGAGATTTACTGTACCCCGTGACGACAAATCTGACATTTCTAAAGGCTGCTTTTGATAGTTTTAGTTAGCTATAAAACGGGGTTTATGCCAATGCTGCATGGTATTCTTCTGTGCAAAACCAAATGGCTATTCGCCTTCCTTCTTTTCGTGCCTCAGTCGCACCGTCTCTCAAGCGCGGTGTATCGCAGCCTCCACCAGTTAGAGCTCAGAGATTCAGAGAAGAAGAAGGTAAAACATTTGCCCTAGATTTGGCCCTATAACGTTCTCTGCAATACATATCATTATAGTAGATAGTCACAGAACTTTTCATGATATTCATGATCTTACTTTGTCGAAATATGCAATCTCTAGCACAGTCTTGGATCGCTGTAAAGTTATAGTTCTTTTCTTGTCATGGCTCACATTGAAAACAACACGTTAGGTGTGCACCTACGAGTGTTTATACATGATGATGTTTTGGTGTGGATCCAGGGAGATCATCATCCAGCAATCTTGTCGATGCAAATTTGAGTGTCTTAAGGAAGAGGATCGACGAAGTGAAGATAAAGGAGAGATTAGAGAGGTATTGCAGAAGCGAGCTTGGGTGGAACTATGCCCAGTCTGGATGCTATTCCATATCCAAGCGGAGAAATCACGCACAAAGGCCGGAGTTCTTTTAAATCCTACTCTTAGTTTGCAGAAACATCGGCCTAACAAACATCGCTTGTGCATTCTTCCTGTGCTTAGCTTCCTATTCATCCATTTGAGTCAACTTCACGACCTTTTCTTGTAAATTTCTCTCTTTCTCTCTCTCCCTCCCTCCTTAAAGTTCTGTATAGTTTGACTAAATTAAGAGCAGGTTGAGCTCACAGAATTCAAGACTCTATAATTGTTAGCGATTTCTTAGTGTTCGTAGTTTAACTGGCGCCGAACTTGATATCCATGTAGTTGTTCTTGGGTATTTTTGGGAACCCTATTGGATTTACATTAGCACTTATAATCAGTTACTACCTTGTCTAGTTACATCCTAAAAGTAGATAATGCACCATCAATTAAATTATATATTTCTTAATTAAAAAAGACATGCATTGCATACTCCACGGATCTTCTTGAGAGAGCCAACAATCTTCGTAACCTTCTCATAAAGACATAATCACGACAAAAGTTATGCTACTTATGACAGAAGATCACACGTATATTTGCTACAACGACATCAGCTGGAAAGAAACAATGAAACAAAAGCAAGATGGCGAAATGCTACAATGTCAACCGTCCCTGCATGTTGTTAGGATTAGAATTAGCACCTAGAGGGGGGTGAATAGGTGATTAAAGCAATTTCAACAATTTAATCCGAATGAGATATTAATGAATTAAAAACAACAATCGCAGCAAATGAAAGTAATGAAAGATAAAAGAATTAGGGATAGAGAATCAAGACTCCAGATTTATAGTGGTTCGGCTTAGACCAAGCCTACGTCCACTCTCCCGCACGGACAGCCCTTATGGCTGGATTTCACTAAGTGTGGCACCCCCAAAACCCGGTAGGGTCGCCACAGATACCGCAAGCGAAAGAAACCAGAATTAAACAAATTGTACAACGATAAAAGAAAGATTCAAGCCAACGCTTAGGCGTAAAAATTTTCTTTTCTTTTCCTTTAAAAAGGTTTTAAGGATTTTGCGCAGCTCAAAGCGGAAATTAAGAGGCGAGTCTCACCAACACTTCGCTTCCCTCACTCCAACACAATACACACCAACTATCTTTGATTTAATGAAAGCACGAGGCCGAACCACTTTTATTTACATATAAATAACGAAGGGCAACACGGGTCGGTACAAAAAGGGTAGGCCAAGACTCATATAATGCTCGGCCTTCAACCTCAAAAAGAGACACACGACCCTCAAAAAATAATGCGACGTGTAACGATCTCCCTTCGGACTACTCATGGCGGCCAATCCAAAAAGTTGCTAACCCCCACTCCACGCGCGCATGCCATCACACCCAACCCGGTGCGTCAGGCGGTGGAGGTGGCAGCATCCCCATCGGAACACCGTCGCGGCGGATATGGACGGAGACGTACTCCTGGATGACTGGGCCTCCGGATAAGCCCACGTCATACGATCGCGCGAACACGCAAAAGGTCGTCCGGCAGGGTGGGACAATCTATCTCGGTCACCTCGACCTCCACATCGGATGGTAGGCCATAGAACACTCCCCGTGGAACAACGGGGATAGGCATCGCACTAATCGAAATGTTGGTCCCCAAAGGGGTGAGTACAACCACTCAACAAGTAAATAGATCCAATCATCACTCAATGCATTAAACAATACATCAGTTCCAATACACATATCATTCATACATTGTAATGTACTTACCTCGAAGCCATGTACGTGCCATCATACCTCATCATCACAATCATAGTATATATATATAGCATCAATCACAAATGATCATCATCATCATACCATATGATCCATACATGTCATCATGTCATCTTAGTACACATACATGTCATCATCTTACCATAGTACACATGCATGTCATCATCATATCATATGATCCATACATGCCATCATCATATCCTAGTACACATGCATGTCATCATCATATCATAGTGCACATGCATGTCATCATCATACCATATGATCCATACATGCCATCATCATATCATAGTACACATGCATGTCATCATCATATCATAGTACACATGCATGTCATCATCATACCATCATGTCACTATATCAAAAGTGGTTATCATCACATCACATCACATCACATATATGCATGATTTAATTTCCACTTTAGTTCTCAATTGATCAACACATCACCCTTTCTCGGGATCATCCATCCCATACTTTACACTCGCACCCTCATTCGGGTCTCACGAGAAGAACCTCGGAATTATGCCAATCATGGCCACCAGGCATCCGGCACCCCCAACGCTCCGGGCATCTCGCATCCCAACCGGCATCACGAGGCATCCCCTCGGGCAAAGACCTCCGAGGCTTCCGGCACCCATCTCATTCCGGGCATCCTGATACTCCCAGGGCCATCCGGTCATGTATCTCTATACATTTCCGGGCATCCGGCACCCATCTCATCCCGGGCATCCTGATACTTCCCGGGCATTATCATCCACCACATCCAGTTTCCTCATTTACCATTTCTCATGTTTGCCAATTTAGGTCTCAATTCATCATGCATATGATATAATGGCAAGACAAGATCATCTTTCTTATACATGTATCATCAAATAATTTCACATACATGCAATAGATGCATCCCCCATAGCAATTAGGTCCACATGCCACTCAAAACAATGTACTTGCCAATTACATTTAGAATTTATTTAAATCCTAATTTAATTCTACCTTGCAATTAATTAATTATATAATCAATTAATTAATCACAAAAATCACAAATTTATGAAATCAAACACATAATATTGTAATGCCATAAAACAGTGATTTCACCACAGAAAAGCATAGCCAATCAAATTTCTGCACAAAAAACAACATTTTCACAATTCCGTACACATTTTCGGATAAGGGCAGAACGCACAGTTTTCTAAGTAAATAAATTAAAATACCCATACGACCTCAGAAAATTATGAAATTTCACCAGGTTATAGTTAAGACATTAAACTAAACTTTTTATGAAGGAACCTAGGCCAAAATCATTATAGATAAATTTTTACAGACCCACGAAGCTTCTGGTCAAGTCACCGAAACGCACAGGGAACTATGTCCGAAATATGGAGGTTCGACCTACCTACACTTCTTCGTTTTCTCTGAAATTTGGATATGTTATACTTCTAAGGATACCCTACAACTCTCATGAAGGAACTTAGGCCAAAAAACCAAAGGAAGACCTTCAAAAGGTAACACGAAGTCTCGGGTGTCACACCTCACGACTCCAGTTTCATCGTCTTCAAAATCAGGTTGGTTTCCTAGCCTAAACTTCTTCATTTTACTTCAAATTTGATTATGTTCATACTTAAGATGTGATCTACAAGTTTCATGAAGAAGTCAAAGAGAGATTCTTAGTAAAAACCAACATGCAAACCATAAATCCACCACAAGGTCAGAAAAACAACTCCAGATCTAGGGTCTCCGAAATATGAGGCTTTGACCCCTTAAATCTCCATAATTTTTCACGAAATTTCAGTATGTTATATTTCAAGGTGTTAGCTACAACTTTCATGAAGATATCCAAGCCAAAATCGAACTCCAAGCACACATGCAAGCCCTCACAAGTTTCTGACTTCACTGGATCAGGCGAAAACAGCATGCATTTTCAACAACCAAACACCCTAGCTTCGGTTTCTAGCTTCCAAACACCCAAAAGATCAAACATCCATACAAAACACACATGCATGAGTAAGATGGAACCTAAACTTGCCTCACACAAGCAAGAACGACGACAGACGGCGGCGGTGGACGGCGGCGTGCGGCGGTCGGCGGCTCTCCCTCTCCTCTCACGCGAGCCTCCTCCTTCTTCTCCTTTCTCTCTTTCTCTCTTTCTCTCCTTCTCTCTTTCTCTCTTTCCCTCTCTCCTTCTCTCACACGACAACTCTCTCTCTCTCCCTCTCCCCTTCGCACGGCACTCTCCTCCTCTCTCTCCCTTTCTTTTCTCTTTTCTTTCCCCAAAGGCAATGATTGCCTTGGGGACTCTAATCCATGGGTGCCAAGTGGCCCATGCATTAGGACACTTGGGGAGGGGCATGCAAACCCTCTCCCTCTCCTTCCTTCGCACGGCCACAAGGCCCAATGGGCCTCATGGGCTCGGCCCACACGGCCCACTTTAGGCCCTCCACCTATGGGCCTAAGGTCCAAGCTAATTGGGCTTAAGGCCCAATTCCATTTCCCTTTTCTAAATTAATTAAAACAAACAATTAATTTCACCTAATTAAAAATCATAACAAACATGGCATCACAAGATTTTATCTTTAATAATTACCTTATAGCTTAATTTAAATTAGAAACAAACAAGGCACAAAGCACAAAGCCTTAAGAAAGAATTAAGGCTAAAACACAAACAAATAGGTAAATTCATTACCTATTTAAAAGGCTCTAGGGCACCTTAGGGCTTGCCCTTAATTTCTAGGATGCCACAACTCTCCCCTCCTTAGAGAATTTCGTCCTCGAAATTAAATGTTACTTACGACCTCAAAAAGGTAGGGGTACTTCTCTTTCATCTGATCTTCACTTTCCGAAGTGGCTTCCTCCATATCGTGATGTCGCCACAATACTTTCACCAATGGAATCTTCTTATTCCTGAGAATTTGTTCTTTCCGATCCAGTATTTGCACAGGTTTCTCAATATATCTCACTTTCTCATCCACTTTGATGGCTTCATGATCGAGTATGTGACCGGGTCTGGCTGATACTTTCTTAGCATCGACACATGAAACCCATCATGCAAATTTCCCAAATTTGGAGGTAGCGCCAATCGATAAGCCGCATCTCCTATTCTCTCAAGTATCTCAAAAGGTCCAACGAATCTAGGACTCAACTTTCCTTTCAATCCAAAACGAGATACTCCTTTTAACGGAGATACCTTAAGAAATACATGATCTCCTATTCCGAATTCCAAGGGTCTCCTACGCTTGTCCGCATAACCCTTTTTGTCTACTCGGGTTGTCTTTAGTCTTTTCCCCGATAATCTCAACAGCTTCGTGGTATCTTGTACCAATTCGGGTCCCGTCAATCTCCTTTCACCTACCTCGTCCCAACGAGATAGGGGTTCTACACCTCCTCTCATATAATGCTTCATATGGGGCCATGCCTATACTTTTCCGAAAACTATTATTATAGGCAAATTCTACCAAATGCAAGTTCTCATCCCATCTTCCTTTAAAGTCGATGATACGGGCTCTCGCATATCCTCTAGAGTTTGTATCACTCTTTCTGTTTGTCCATCTGTCCGAGGGTGATAAGTCAGTACTTGAATTGAAGTTTCGTTCCCAAAGCACTTTGCAAACCTCTCCAAAAATTCGAAGTAAATCTAGAGTCTCTATCCGAGGTGATTGATACAGGGATACCATGCAAACGCACTATCTGACTTACATAGATTTCGGCGAGTCTACTCATTGAATAATTCTTATGGACAGCTAAGAAATGGGCAGACTTAGTTAAACGGTCCACTATTACCCAAATTGAATCGTGACCACTTGATGTTCTTGGCAATCCTTGCACAAAATCCATTGTCACATGCTCCCACTTCCACTCTGGTATATCTAATGGTCTCAAAAGTCCTGCTGGCTTACGATGTTCTGCTTTTACTTGCTGGCACGTTAAACATTGAGAAACATACTTGGCTGTATCCATTTTCATACCATTCCACCAAAATCCGTTGACGCAAATTTCTGTACATTTTCGTACTATCTCGGATGGATACTATACTTGCTCTTATGTGCCTCTGACAGAATCTCTTTCTTTACTTCTTCGTCGTTGGGCACACAAAGTCGTCCTTGGCATCTTATTGTTCCATCTTCAGAAATTTGAAACTCTGGTCTCTTTCCTAGGGACATCGCTTCCTTCACTTTCAAAATCTCCGGATCAGACTTTTGCAAGGTCTTGATTCTCTGGATAATTTCTGGCTCAATCCTTAAGGCTTTTAGCATACCAGTAAGATTATCCACCTTCAACTTAAACTCTGAATCTGCTATAGATTTTAATAAACTCCACTCTGCTATTCTTAAACTGGCCATTTCCATGGCTGACTTACGGCTAAGGGCATCTGCTACCCTATTCGCCTTCCCTGGATGATATCGTATCTCACAATCATAATCTTTTAACAATTCCATCCACCTTCTTTGTCTCATGTTCAACTCTTTTTGTGAGAAAAGATATTTCAAGCTCTTGTGGTCCGTATAAATTTCAAACTTTTCCCCATATAGATAATGCCTCCATATCTTCAAGGCAAACACTATAGCTGCCAATTCCAAATCATGTGTGGGGTAGTTTAACTCATGGGGTTTTAGTTGTCTAGATGCATAGGCTATGACCTTACCATGATGCATCAATACACATCCCAATCCTTTGTGAGATGCATCACTATATACCGTAAAACCATCCGGTCCGAGGGTATGGTTAAAACTGGAGCTGTGGTTAACTTCCTTTTAAGTTCTTGAAAGCTCCTTTCACAAACCTCACTCCATTCATATTTTGCATTCTTCCGAGTTAACTTAGTTAACGGACCTGCTAATCTGGAAAATCCTTCAATGAACCTTCGGTAATAACCGGCCAATCCTAAGAAACTTCGTATCTCGGTAGGTGTGGTCGGTCTCGACAATTTATTACCATCTCTACTTTTGCCGGATCCACTGCAATTCCTCCTCCTGACACCACATGTCCTAAAAATGTTATCTGATCCAACCAAAATTCACACTTGCTGAATTTGGCATATAACTGGTGGTTCCTCAAAGTTTGCAAAACTATCCTCAAGTGTTGCTCATGTTCTTTTGGTCCTTTCGAATACACCAAGATATCGTCGATAAAAACAATCACAAATTTATCCAAATAGGACTTAAATACCTTTCATTAGATCCATGAACGCTGCAGTGCATTTGTCAATCCAAAAGGCATAACAAGGAACTCGTAGTGTCCATAACGAGTCCTAAAGGCAGTCTTAGGAATGTCTTCCTTCTTAATTCTCAACGATGATATCCCGATCTTAAGTCAATCTTAGAGAAAACCGAACTTCCACGAAGTTGGTCAAACAGATCATCAATTCTAGGCGAGAGGATACTTGTTTTTAATAGTCACTTGATTTAATTGCCTATAGTCAATGCATAAGCGCATCGACCCATCCTTCTTTTTCACAAACAAACGGGTGCACCCTGGGGGTGAAGCACTTGGCCTAATGAATCCTTTGTCAAGCAACTCCCGTAGTTGTACTTTCAACTCTTTTAATTCCACTAAGGCCATTACGTATGGGGCTTTCGATATTGGTCCTGTTCCGCATCGGTTCAATTTCAAACTCAACTTCTCTTTCAAGGTAACCCGGGCAATTCCTCGGGAAATACATCTGAAAACTCGTTTACTACACTAATTTCATCAAGTCTCGCTCTTCCTTGGCACAATCTTTAACCATTGCTAGATACCCTTGACATCCCTTACTAAGTAACACATTTGCCTCTATCGCAGAAATAAGTGCTACCGATAGGTGGGTCGACCACCTAAAAATTTACAACTGTGCAGTCGGGTAAAACGAATTGGATTACTCTTCTATAACAATCCATTCTAGCCCGATACTTACAAAGCCAATCCATTCCTAGGATAACATCAAAGTCATACATGGCCATCACAACTAAGTCTATTTACGTGTCCCTTTCTCCTACGGTTATCTTACAATTCTCACACACCAACGTAGACAGCACCGCATCCTCTAAAGGCGTAGAAACACAAAGAGGAAATCCAAGAAAAGTCGTTTCAATTTCACTCAACAACTTATATCTGTCAGATATGAAAGAATGCGTGGCACCCGTATCAAACAATGCATAAGCCTTCTTGCCATTTATGTAGATTGTACCTGAGATGACGTTGTTGGAAGCTTTCGCTTCCTCTTGAGTGACCGCATACACCCTTCCTTGAGCTGGTGGTCTCCGAGAATTTCCTTGTGAATTTGGCTTGACAGCACTCTGATATCCCTGTCGCACTGAGCCAGCACTCACCTGCGACCTTTCTCATGGGCAATTTCTCCTAAGATGGCCCACTTGTCCACAACCAAAGCACTTTGGCTGTCCAGTACAAGGTCCTGAGCCATGCCGTCCATTGCACCTTTGACAAACACCAGGTTGATAGGGCGCTTTCCCTATATTCGGACCACTCCTTGCTCCTCCGAGTTTCCAAAATTACTTTTCTTCCTAGCATCCCAAGTTTGACCTTGACCAGAATAGGGTCTCTTACCCCTTCTCACATCATCGGAAACCCACGGTTTCTTAAACTCGAACCGCTCTCTTATCGGCTCTGCTCCACCAATTGTGCCCTTTCATAGATCTCATTGTAATCCCTCATATTCAAAGGCACCGGTTGCTTTCTAATGTCGGTTCTCAACCCTTTCGAAATCTCTTAGCTTTTTCCTCCCGATCCTCAATCGGTCTAGGAGCATATCTAGATAGTTCGAAAAATCTAGCCTCATACTTGGTCCACTTGTCCGCTCCTTTTGTTCTAGTTGAACAAACTCGTGATTTTCTTATCCTTGGTACAGTCGAGAAAAATGCTTTCTATTGAAAGCCCGACAAACTCATCCCGTTTATATCAATACTTGGTGGAAAGATCGTATCCCTCGAAGCTCTCCACCAAAACTTTGCATTTCCCTCCAGCTGGTACTCTACTAAAGTTATTTTCTCAGCATCAGTGCAGTCCAACAACCGGAAAATTCTCTCCATACCATCAATCCAATGCTCCGCCTCCTCAGGACTTCCTATGCCACCGAACTTGGGTGGCTTCAGCTTCAGAAACTGTTCCACAAGTCCCCGAGTACGGCGTTCAGCTCCAGTTGTTGTTGTGCCTCGCCTTTCCATCGAGATTTCCAATGTTGGCCAATGCTTGCGGGATATCCTCCATTCGGGGTTCAGCCCTTGAAGCGAGAGGCTTCAGCCCTCTGTGGACGTTGACTTCCAAACCGTACCATAGCTTTCCTGCAGTTCCAAGCATTTGCCTCAGGAACAATCTGAGACTCACATGTTACTAGCAACCTAAAACAACTACTAAGGATCTACGGGCGAATACTCATCACCCGTTATTCAATTATCCTATGGTGTGCATTGTCAAAACTTCCCTCATTTTTTTTCTAAATGAGGTCTCCTTATCACTCAAGCATAAACCTTATGCTCGATACCACCATTTGTGGCACCCCCAAAACCCGGTAGGGTCGCCACGAATACCGCAAGCGAAAGAAACCAGAATTAAACAAATTGTACAACGATAAAAGAAAGATTCAAGCCAACGCTTAGGCGTAAAATTTTCTTTTCTTTTCCTTTAAAAAGGTTTTAAGGATTTTGCGCAGCTCAAAGCGGAAATTAAGAGGCGAGTCTCACCAACACTTCGCTTCCCTCACTCCAACACAATACACACCAACTATCTTTGATTTAATGAAAGCACGAGGCCGAACCACTTTTATTTACATATAAATAACGAAGGGCAACACGGGTCGGTACAAAAAGGGTAGGCCAAGACTCATCTAATGCTCGGCCTTCAACCTCAAAAAGAGACACACGACCCTCAAAAAATAATGCGACGTGTAACGATCTCCCTTCGGACTACTCGTGGCGGCCAATCCAAAAAGTTGCTAACCCCCACTCCACGCGCACATGCCATCACACCCAACCCGGTGCGTCAGGCGGTGGAGGTGGCAGCATCCCCATCGGAACACCGTCACGGCGGATATGGACGGAGACGTACTCTGGATGACCCAGGCCTCCGGATAAGCCCACGTCATACGATACGATCGCGCGAACACGCAAAAAGGTCGATCCGGCGGGTGGGACAATCTATCTCGGTCACCTCGACCTCCACATCAGATGGTAGGCCATAGAACACTCCCCAAATCTATCTCAGTTCCTTCTAGCTTCCTCAAATCTTCCTGTACTTGGGTAAGAGTAGTGCTTTTTGCAGTAGCCTGAATCTGACGCTGAACCTCTTTAAGCTGATCATGCAGAGTGATGAACATTGCATGATTTTTATTCTGCAAAGTCTGAAATTCATACCCCATGGCATAGATTTGACCTTTGAGTTCCAAGATGATGTCAAGCAGCCTTCTAAAATCTCCGGAATTGCCAGTCTGTGTGCTTGCTTCAGCTCGGTCTGATGGTGGAGTCAAACCAGTATGAATATCAGCAGGGAGTTCAGTATGTGGAGATGATGCCTCTCCTTCGAAACCGAGGCGGCATGAACATCTTCAGCATTAGGAGGTGATCGACTAACACTGTTTGTGTATCTTCTTCTCTAAAAGTCGGTAGAAGAGGGGTATGTTCTCTGCGTGTGTATCTCCCCCTGTTTCCATGTCTTACGGAGGAGAAAAGAACTCTTCTTTCGAAGAGTTTTCTCGGATGTGCTGTTGTTGATCCTCTTTTCTCTTTGGAGAATCTGTACTGTGTCTTTGGTTCATCCGCTTGTTCTGCTTTTTCTTCTTCCTCTTCCTCTCTTTCTTCCTCTTTCTTTCTTTCTCTTCCTCTTCCTTTCTTCCTTTCTCTTCCTCTTTCTCTTCTTCTTTCTCTTCTTCTTTCTCTTCTTCTTCCTCTTTCTCTTTCTCTTTCTCTTTCTCTGTTTCTGCAAATTGTTGTTCTGGAGCAACTGGGCGATGCAGAAAATTGAGAAACAAGAGCAGAGATGGGTAAAGCATCCTCATCATCATCTTCATCTTCCAAGATGATTGCCCTTCTCTTCTTGGTAGAACTAGCCACTTGTTCCTTTCCTTTTCTTTTGGCTGCGGAAGAGTCTAAATTACGAACTTGATAGGAGTCTTCTCCTTGAACTGCTCCACTTCTTCTTTGAGTTCTTTCGAGACGCATCTTTGTGATCATCCTCAGTCCGATGACCATTTTATCAATAGTCTTCACGGAGAGAATGTGAGGAGGCTGAATATTCAGATGTCTGAAAAGACGAGTGATAAGAGCAGCATAAGGAAGCTTTCCCTTGTCCTTTGCCATTGATCTATACATGTGAAACATGATGGTGTGCGGCAAGGAGAAGTTAAGACCGATCTTGATTGCATACATCAACTTAGCCTCTGAGATGGATACATGTCTTTGGATGTTGATTTGGGTCTTAGACAGTTGATCACAATCTTGTGAAGCAAAGTATTTGTTGCATTCATCCTGGAGTAGGAGAGACGACCTTCAGCAATTCTGTCTCTCGCAAGTTCAAGAGTAGCATGGCTTACAGACACACTAATTGATTGTAAAGCACCTCTTTCCACACCAATCACATCTGCTAGAATGTCCTTATCAACAACATACTCTCTGTCTCTCACGCTGAAAGAAAAGCTGTTTGCATCAATGAAACTGAGATTGGAATAGAAGTACGCTGTTAATTCAGAATGTGCCATATCACGGTCGGTGCGGGCGATGAAGTTGAAGTTTTCAAACTTCTCTCTCGATTTATGCTCAATAGGTCCAGAAAATCGAAATCCACCGTCCGTGGATTCATCACTCCACGCTTCAACAACTTTTCATACTTTTTTTCCTATGACCGTCGAGCGAAACAGTTCATCTTTCTTCCCACGAAGGTTTGCAGCCACACCCATCCGGGGTTTAAAGTGTATGAACATCTTTTCATCATCATCCTTTCCCTCTGGCTGATTCATACTACCAAACCTAGGGTCACTGGGAAAGTTTGCAAATGCTTTTGCAGCCGTTCCTTCAGGAACAATCCCTGACCTCTCCATGACGGTGAGAAAATGAGTCTCATTTACGTAACCTTTCTCTTTCGAAATTCATCAATGAAGGTCATGGCGAACCTCCTTCCTTCAATGCAGAGTAAAGCCTATAAACAAAAGCAGGCTTAAGTGTTCTTACAGGTTCAATATCTTCGACAACTCTTTCTGCATCTTGAGGGCGATGACCTTGAGGTCTAGTTGGAGAAGATCGCTGTTGAGATCGTTGAGGAGTTTGCTCAGATGGAAAGTCGCTTTCTTCGGTAAGATCGAAGTGCGTAGACCCCTCACGGATCCTTGTGGTCCCTGTTTGCTATTCTTGATGACTTCCTTTGATACGACATTGTTGCTTTCTTTGGAGAAGCTTTCTCACTTGTGTCGCAAGAAAGTTAAAAACTTTGAGACGAAGAAGTTTTGGAGAGAAAAATACGGAAGCGGTGAAAAGCTTTTGATCTAGGGTTTTGGGTAAAGTGAAAACGAAGGAGAAGAAGTGTATAAAAGATAACAGATATAGGGGAAATCCAAGCGTCGCATATTTTGGAAATCTTAAAAATTTCCTTTTGAAAAAAAATAACTGCCTTAATAAATCGATAACCACCCCTTTAAAAAAATAACCGCCTTAATAAGATCAATTAGAGATAAACAGATAGTCTTCAATATCGATATGACAGTTTAAATAAATGAACTTACAGTCGTGTGTCGATTCGTATTCTCAGTCTTTAACCTTTGAGTCGATGCTCGTCGGACTTTAGTTTCGAGTCGAGCTTCAGCATTCTTCAAGAGATAAAATATTGAGTCTTGAGCGAATAGACTCAAACAAGCTTTTCTCAAGTGGCTTTGTGAAGATGTCGCCGTTGATTCTTTGAGTCTATGAATTGTATCAAGACCTCTTTGTTCTGAACATGATCTTTTATAAAGTGATGTCGAATCTCAATATGTTTTGCTCTTGAATGTAGGATAGGATTCTTTGTAAGATTGATTGCGCTGGTGTTGTCACATCTTATTTCGTGCAAGAGTCTTCAATGCCAAAGTCTTGCGGTTGTTGTTTTATCCACGGTATTTGAGAACATCAACTTCCAAGGGCTACGTATTCCGCTTCAGCCTGTTGAAAGAGCCACGGTACTTTGTTTTCTTGAAAACCAAGATACGCCCTGTTTCCAAGCAATTGACAAGTACCTGAAGTGCTTTTTCTTTCAACTCTACAACCTGCAAGATCTCAAGCGTCGAATAGCCAAGAAGTGTAAAGTCTCATTCTTTGGGATACCATAGACCGATCTTAGCAAAAGAGTAGCAACATATTTAATAATACGTTTAGCAAACTTAGATGAGATTCTCTAAGATCGATTGAAACCTAGCACATATGCAAACACTAAATAATATGTCGGTCTGGATGCTGTAAGATAAAGAAGTGAACCAATGATACTTTGGTCGATTTTCTTCCCTGCTTCATCTTTGTCTATCTTCAAGGAACTTGACATTGGTATGTCAGTCTTTTTGCAATTTTCCAGACCGAACTTTTTAACCGGTTCTTTTGCATATTTCTCTTGGTGAATGAATATTCCTTCCTTTAGTTGTTTCACTTGTAGACCAAGGAAAAATGATAGTTCACCCATCATGCTCATCTCGAATTCATCCCGCATAGACTTAGAAAATTTCTTGCACAAAGTCTCATTAGATGATCCGAATATGATGTTATCAACATAAATCTGAACAAGTAGAAAACTTTTACCTTCCTTTTTAATAAACAAAGTAGTGTCTACCTTTCCTTTAGAAAAGCCATTATGAATTAAGAAATTACTTAGCCTTTCATACCAAGCTCGAGGAGCTTGTTTCAATCCATATAAAGCTTTCTTCAGTTTGAACACTGAGTCTGGTTTCTTTGAATCTTCAAATCCAGGAGGTTGTTCCACGTAGACTTCTTCTTGAATAAATCCATTCAGGAATGCGTTTTTGACATCCATTTGAAACAACCTTGCTACTGGAGCGTAAGTCTCATCATAGTCTATCCCTTCTTCTTGCGTGTATCCTTTAGCCACGAGTCTTGCTTTGTTTCTCGTTACTTTGCCTTTTTCGTCAACTTTGTTCCCGAAAACCCATTTAGCTCCAACAACGATTTACCTTTTGGTCTGGGAGTCAATTCCCATACGTCGTTAATACTGAATTGTCTGAGCTCTTCTTGCATTGCTTCAATCCAGCTTTCATCAGCTAAGGCTTCTTCAATATTTTTGGGTTCTATTTTAGAAATAAGAGCAACGCACTAGACTCTTCTCGCCTTTTGGATCTTGTTCGAATTCCCTCATTAATGTTCCCAATAATGAGTTCTTCGGGATGACTAGACTTGTGCTTCCAGTTACTAGTCGATCGATAGATTGTTGATCTTCTTCTTGAGTAGATTCTTCATCGGTAGCTTGTTGTACGATTCCGAATTAGTAATCTTCGGTGGAGGTAGATCTAGCGAAGGTCCGGAATGATTCTGAATCTTCGATGAATTTGCTGAATTTGTGGAGAGTCTTGAAATTTGACATTCATTGATTCTTCCACAGTCTGAGTCTTTTTGTTGAACACTCTAAAAGCTTTGCTTGTAGTTGAGTATCCAAGAAAGAATCCTTCATCTGATTTTTCTTCAAACTCCATGGTCTGTACGAATGCTTGAGATAGTGTGACCTTTCTCATTCTGCACTTTCTTAGCAAACTTTGAAAAGAGAGAGAAGGTCTCTGACTTACTGTTTACCCAGTACGCATGGTGTACATAGATCAGACTTTGAGTAATTGAGAATAGGCAATCCTCGAACAAGTTTCTTGGTAGAGATCTTGTTGATTTGCTTCATATTGATATGGCCTAGCTTTTTGTGCCATAGATTTGCTTCATCTTGTACTGATATTAAGCACTGTGATATTTCTTGATTCACATTCAGAAGATAGATATTTCCATGTCTTCGTCCGGTAAAAGATTGAGTAAAGTCTTTGCGATTCCAAAGCACGTTTCTTCCGGAAGTTGATCTTGAAACCGGTATCACAAAAACCGACTTATGCTAAGTAAGTTGTAATTTAATCTTTCAACTAAGGAAACATTAATGATTGACAAGCTTCCAATCTTTACTGTTCCTCGACTAGTAATTCTTCCTTTGTTGTTACCACCAAAGGAAACTTTTCCTTCGTCTATCTGGACAAGTTTTATAAAGCGACTTGAGTCTTCTCAATATGTCTTGAGCAGCCACTATCAAGATACCATTTAATCTTCTTTTTGATAGTAACCTGCAATTAACACGAATTCAAGCTCTTTTTGGTACCCATACCATCTTGGGTCCCGAAGTGTTAGAAGAATAGACAGTCTTAGCCCACTCTTTTTAACAGTCTCCAAACCAAATGACATTCTTTCTCAAAATGTTCTAAGCTTTTACACTTGGAACATCTCAAAGCATTTCTGCAACAGGTTTTACAAAGACTTTCTGGAAATGATTCTTATAAACAATTCTAGCTGGTCTCTTTTAATTCTTTCTTTTACCTTCGGAAAATCAATTAGCGGAACAGTTTCGAAGTCATACCAAGACCTAACTTATCAAAATATGGTCTTTGTATCGAAAGAATCTTATCCAGCTTTTCAGAACCATTTGAAAATCTTTTTGATATGTTAGTGATATCATTTTTCAAAAGATTATTTTCATTTGAAATAATGTCTGAGTTTTCTTTCACAGCAACAAAATCTTTTTCCAGCTTTTCAAACTTTTCTTTCATAAGTTTATCCTATTGCTTCAATGTAGAATTTTCCCTTTTCAATTCGGAGATTCTCTTAAGAGAGGTTTTCAGACTAAGACAAAGTTCATCAATATATTTAGAAACCTTAACTGGAATTTTCAGGTTACCAACCTCGAGTTCGCGTCTGCAGTCGTATGTCTCGAATCAAGGTCTCGAGTCTCGAGTCGATTTTGCCATTAAACAGATATTGGCATAATCGTCGTCACTTTCTTCACATTCGCATCACTCCAAGTCTCTTGCTTTGAGTGCCTTCCTATTTTTCTCAGTCTTTCCTTTTCTTTTCTTTAACGAGAGGACGGTTGGGTCTGATGTGTCCCTTTTCTTGCATTCAAAGCAAGTCACTTCTTTGTTAGAATCATCTTCCTCTGTTGACTTGTTTTGAAACCTTTGAGAACTTTGTTTCTTCCAATTGAATTTCCTTCCTTTTTTGTTCAACTTTCTGAACCTCTTTATCATGAGTGCCAGTTCTTCATCATCTAGATCTTCTTCAGAGTCTGTAGCATCAGAATAGTCATTAGACTTTTAAGGCAATAGATTTCTTACCTTTTGAGTCTTCCTCTTCATTGGTCTGTTCCACTTCATAGGATTGAAGAGTCCCAACCAGTTCGTCTACGAGAGAGTGGAGCAATCCTTTGTGTCTCTCTTATTGAGGTTTTTATGTAATTCCGGTCTTTTGAGAGTCCTTGAAGGAGTTTGTTGACCTTCATATGTCCTGAGATTGGATGTCCCCGATATTCAAGACCATTCACAATTTCAGGTAAAGCGACTAAACATGTCGAGTTATTGATTCTTCGATCTCATCTTAAAGACTTCATATTGTCCCAAAGAATGTTGATCATCGTTTCTTTCACACGATCGGTTCCTTCATAGGTAATGTGAAGCCTATCCCAGACTTCTTTTCTGTATCACAAGAAGATATTCTGTTATACTCGGTAGGGGATAAAGCACAATATAAAGAGTAAATAGCTTTGGCGTCAAGAGTCTGTCTCTTGGTGATTTCTTCTTGAGTCGGAAGAGTAGGATCAACGGTTTCTTTTCCTTTCTCGATTCGATGCGGCGGCGGGAATGATTCCTTTATCAACCACTTCCCATTCCAAAGGATCGTTCGATCTTAGGAATGCCTTCATCTTATTTTTCCATATCTTTGTAGTCGTTTCCATCAAAGTATGGAGGTCTGTATTGCTTTGACCTTCAACCAACCCCCGTAGGCAACATACTAGCCATAGATCTTTTATTTAGAAGTAAAGACACTTCTTATAAGCAAGTACACAAGCTCGATACCAATTGTTAGGACTAGAATTAGCACCTAGAGGGGGTGAATAGGTGATTAAAGCAATTTCAACAATTTAATCCGAATGAGATATTAATGAATTAAAAACAACAATCGCAGCAAATGAAAGTAATGAAAGATAAAAGGATTAGGGATAGAGAATCAAGACTCCAGATTTATAGTGGTTCGGCTTAGACCAAGCCTACGTCCACTCTCCCGCACGGACAGCCCTTATGGCTGGATTTCACTAAGAATCAAAAAGAGTGATTACAGTTTCACGCTCTTGAGTCCACAGTGTAGAAAACTCTACTACACTTCCTCAAGGTCTCACTACAATATGATCTCTCTTTTGATTACATATAACGCTCGAAGAATGATATCGCAAAATAGAAAAGGAGATTCAGACTTTGGATTTCTTCTATCCGGCACCCTTCAACAACTAGAGTATCTCTCTTATATACTTCTTCATGCCTTCAATACCGTTGGCACCTTCCAAAGAAGTTCTTCCAATCAACCCGTTGGACAGAATCAATTAGAGAGATCTCGAGCTCTTTAAGGTAAGTGTTGATAGCCCATCAATCCTGCTCGCCCATACAATTAGGATCTTGGTTTCCATAAGTAGATCCTTCCAAATATAAGTTGCGAAATCTTTAGAGAATTTATACATATTCGAATACGAAAGTAAGATCTTCTAGTGCTGAATCCAGTAGAAAGATATTCTCTAGCCGTTAGAATAAAGATCATATAAGATCAGAATAAGTCGGTCTGGAGACTGTCCATGAGAGTAGACTTTGAAACATGAGTCTTGCTAGCTTCAGACTTTGTCAATAGAGTCTGTAAGTCTTCGACTAGGCGATGAAAATGTTTTGTCAACTTCAAAATACTTTAAGAGAATTTATCCAACACATGTCTTGTATTTAAGACATGTCCGTGGTCCCTAATGTAACCAGCTATTAATGTTACTAGATCTATGAGATCATCCTTAGAATCTTCGCCAAGGATCATAAAATATGGAACATAATGCACAAAGAGAGCTAGTCATAGATTAATATCTAATTTGCCGATGAAACATTAATACTTTAAGTTGGGACGACCTCGTGAATAAATAAACACAAGTAAACAATGGGGTTGTTGGCGCAATAGAAATGAGTGTTAGCGTGGATGAGAATTCGCACACACGAGCAAACGATTGCAACACTAATGACGGCACGCACGAACATCATACAATAGAGTAAAGCTCTTGGTTCTTCATTTATTGATCGAAGGATAAGCTAAAGTACAAGAGAACGTATATCTATTTATATGTAATAAACCCTATCAAATTTTAACTTTGAAATAGGAAGTAAATAAGCCTATAAGAAAATTTTAAATATCTAAATGATAACTACAAAAAATTGAAACAGATCACCTAATATTCTAACATAATTTCAAAAGTAAAGTAAGATAAGGAAATCAACAAATATTATAATCTTTAGAAATATACGCAATGCCGCAAGATTTATATAAACAAAGATTCAGAATTTGCAAACACGCGCTCAGGTGCATACCCCCAGGCGAATAACTATAGAGAAGAATCTCTTTTCCTATATTCTGTAAATTATGAAGAAAGCAGTCTAGTACATCGAAAGGATCAGATAAATACCCTGCTAAACTTAGATGACACTGAAAAACCAGAAAATAACCTTAAACGGTAAAGAACTCGGAAAAATAAACAAATGTCTAATATAACGCTGAAAAAATGACATATGATTAGAAAACTCCCCGGAAACACGCCTGAAGATTATGGGTCCAAAATGACTGCAAATGGGCAACCCAATCTAGTCGTGGCATAGTGCTGCAATCTTTCTAGTCAAAACTATGGGCTCCATAACTCCTTAGAGTTAAAAAGCTAGTATTTTCTCGCGCACTGCACAAATTGTTATCGTAAGCCTGCTTGTTAGATTTATATCTATTCTATTGCTCCAAAAAGTCGTCAGCGATCATGTCTTTGTTAATCCCCTCCACTTGGGAAAAACTCGTCATTGAATGACCAGTAGTATTACTTCGCCCCTATGAAGTTCTCCAGTAACATCCATTATTGGCTGATGTAAATTTTAACTCACTTTTGTTATAATAAACTATTTAAATGACATTGATTGTGGAAATCGTTATCATAATAAGATTACGAAAAAATAGATCAATTACAGAAGTTTACCTTCCACTCCGACAGTTTACAAAGTCTCTATGTCTAGATCCGTCCCTAAGCATCTGCCTTCAATTATGCACGTTGATCTTCTGCCTAGCTAAGAAAACAGTGAAGGCAATTGTACCCACGTGCATCAAGTATATGAGAACATCTTTACGTCGACTCGTGATATAGACTTGCTTTTCTTGATTTCGGTGGATGACCCGACTTTTCGATTGTTTTGTTTGTTACCTATTAAATTTTGTTTAAGACAGTTTTTTCATTTGCATTTGGATAATGAAAATGCTAAGATGATCGTCCTCCGTAAAATGATGGAGTGACAGTCAAACGTGGGGAACGAGAATTTTTTAGAAAACCGGTACACTTCCTCTACCGGTTTCAAATTTTGACTCTACATTTCCTTTGCTTTTAGAGATTTGTAAGAAAAAATTTATTGCAAGCTCAATTGAGAGATAAAATCATAAGAAACAAATTGAAACTGGTTGATATATAAGAAACAAATCAAAGTGATAATATTCACACAACTAAGAAAATCGATTCAAGAATCCAATTGAAAAACCCAAATGAAAAGCATATAAAAAGGTAGATTTATTTATTTTGCATTAAATATACATTGTTGTTATTGTTTATATCAAACAATAGACTTTAAAAGCTTAAGAAATTTTCACTAAATAATTATAGTTAACATGATGTGATATTTATATATATTTGTTTTAAGCTTAATACTAGTTTGCTAAAGAGAAATGCTTAGTGACTGCCCTCAATCTATTATGAGAATAACAACTTATTTTGGGCCACAAAAACAAAATAACAAATAATTAGAAATTGTTGTGAGGTCCGCTCCTCTAAAACTTTATAGCTTATAACATATTATTATTCTAGACAAAAAATTATTATCCTAGCAAAGTCCTTTACTAAATTAGTGCATATGAACTTTCTTGTTGAAGAAAACAACCCTGGATCACTTGACGCACGTTGGCTCTCCCGTGAATTTGGACTGTACGGCATGGCATTTCCAAATAATTTTTCAATAATTATGTAGAATTATTTGAAAATATGTGTCATAGCATCTTGAATTAACGAATACAATACCAAGACGAGGTGTCACGCCCCGATCCTTGGGCACACGCCCATCCCTCACTTTGGTCGATTTTAAAGTGCGATATCCCAGGACTATTTATCGCCAGCCCTTTCAAGTTATTACGCATGCGGAAGCAGTTACAAATCCCCAGACAATAAAACAATGGGATAGAAAAGCATGCCATATTTTTCATATTGAAATTCACAACCACACTTTTATTAACAGCACAACCCATAGTATATTTATAATACTATTTACAGTATATAAGTCTCACACCTATCTACACTAAGACAGGGTTCACAAAAGGGATGGGATCTCAATCCACATCCGGGTGGTACTCAAGATCCCTCTCTGGATCATATTCTTCTTCAAAAATCTTTCTCCTCCTCAGGTTTCACATTAGTGTTCTCCTTCTCAGGTTCCTCCTCTTCAGCTCTTACTCAGGGTCTTGAAATGGTTATTCAATAACCAATGAGACCACGTCTCAATGAGTCCTACCCTCTAAGACTCGATTAGTAAACCAATACACTACTCGGTTGCCTAAGCACAGCACGAGTCAGAAGACTTACCTTGGTCTCAGATTCCATTTGCATATTAGTACAATTCAATAGGTACTCCAACAATCACATCACCGATCAGAGCATCGATCAAATCAACCTAGTCGATTACATGTTAGTTAGACCATTTCTAGGTCATTCATCCCACACCAAGAAATTTCCTTAGATTTAGTGGCTTTACGGTCCCACCCGACCCTTTCTAGATTCAATGGCTTTACGGTCCCACCCGACCTTTTCAAGATTTAGTGGCTTTACAGTCCCACCCGACCCTTTTCAAGATTTAATAGCTTTACGGTCCCACCCGACCTTTTCAAGATTTAGTGGCTTTACGCTCCCACCCGACCCTTTTCAAGATTTAATGGCTTTACGGTCCCACCCGACCATTTTCAAGATTTAGTGACTTTACGGTCCCACCCTACCATTTCTAGATTCAATTTAGGAATGAATCTTAAAATCACTCCTAAATCAATTTAGCACAAAATAAAGCTCAATTAAATAAACGGATTGCACCACGACAATCGGCACGAAATTCCGGTCACCGGCCATCTCGGTTGAATTTCCGGAAAAATAAATAATTAAATAATTAATTTCGAAAAATAAATAAATAAATACTAAAAATCCAATTTAGGCCATAATGCCAAATTAGAGGTCGAGACGAGCCCGGAAAATTATCGATACTCATTTAATAAATAATAGAACATTTCTATTCATTAATGGCTAAATCTAACCACCTAACATGCGCCAATAAGTCACTAATTTAATTTATCTAAATTAATCTAACCACCTAATTGCATTTAATTAAATCTAACCAACCCTAAGTATAATTAGCAAACTAAGAAAGTATTAGTGAGTAAAACTCACTTGGTAAAAGCGGGAACCGAATCACCGTGACGGCGACGCGACGGCGGCCGAAATCGGACTTTCGACAATACCGACGGGCTTGGACCGGGCCTTAGACTCGGGACCAACAAATCTCAGCCCAACTGAAATTTGTTCTTGCACTGGGCTGGGCTCGCTCTTGGGCTTGGGCTTGACTGCAAATGGGCTTTTTTCGCGAGCCGGTCTTCAATTGATTTGCTGAAATTGGACCTCGCTGAACTGGGCTTGCGAAATTCACTTGGGCCTCAATTGAGCTGCAACGTCGTGGGCTTCAAAAACTGGGCTTGAAGGCTGCAATTTGGGCCGAAAACTGCTGGGCTTTGGAGCTGAATTTGCTGCCCAAATGGGCTGAACGTGAGGCTGAAACAAATTGAACTGAGCTGTGCAAGTTGTTGGCCTGGGCTGTCGCAGCTGAAATTCGGTGGATCACGTGGGCCTGTTCTCCGCTGGGCTGCTGGACGCGGAAGGCACGAGCTGACCACGAAGACTCAGCTTCGGAGGAAACAATTCGATGGTGACGTGGGCTGACCGAGGAATTAAGAATCGTGGAGGAGCAGCTATTGGCGGAGCTTCGACGTTGTTGAAGCTGAGGGAAATGCGTGGATGAGGCTTCGGTGGACGGCAATTCTCGGTGGATGCTGCTGGTCAACGATGGGCATGTTGCGATTAAGCAAGCGATCAAACAATAATATAGATAGAAAAATAAAATAAATTGAACACTGATTTACGTGGTTCGGTCGTAAAAGCCCTACGTCGCGGGGAGAAGCGAAATAATTTCACATAGATCAAGCGATACAAGGAGATTACACACTCAAGTCACTCAAACACTCTTTCGGTGTTTCCCAAGCCCCAATTACAACCAATAACTCACACAGTGTTTAGCCCCGAAATTCTTCAAGAAATAATCTCTCAATCTCACGAAGGAATTACATCCAAATCTTACCTCAAGATTTAATCGGCTACAAATACTAAACTTCTTGGATGTAATTCACGAGTAAGAACGACAAAGAAAATCCCTCACAAGCACTCGACAACTAAACAGCGCTTCAAGATCAACTTTTCATGATTAATGGCGGAACACCAAGTACTCATGCGACGCTTCAAGACAATTTGTGATCCACACTTACACCCACGGCCACAAGTCTATATATAAGTAAAACCCTTATTATTATGCCAACTTCTAATAGGATTCCGTTTCCTATCTAAAATGATTTTATCCAAAACATATCTCTATATATTTTAAACAAAATCCAAATCCAAGTCAAAGTTGAACTTTCCTATTTTAGCGGCCGAATTCTCCAATGCAGATTCAAACTTTGGGAAGTTCGGATCTTTACTCAATTTCGAACGTCCGCAATATATCCAATTCGGAATATTCGGAATTTCACATTGGACTCAAACTCGAGACATATTTTAATAGGGCACACACGGTGGGAGGGGCACCGATTTGTTGACCAAAGAGGCTTCAGCCTTGGACGTGTGGCAGACGAGACCGACGGATTATGCTGTGAAAATTTAGGACGCGTGGAGATGGGGCGGCCTGCTGGCGTCAATGAAGGGGGCTTCTTCGGTGGATGCTGGTGGCCGACCGGTTGTGGTGTTGGGGCCAGGAGCTGCAGCAGAGGGATCGGTGGTCTTCGGTCAACGAAGTGGGGAATTCGCTGGCTTGACCGAGAGAGCACAATTCGTGGACGTGTAGCAGCAGAGGGGAATCGGTGGGCTGGGCTTCTCGGTGGCAGAGAAGAATCGGTCGTTGCTGCAGGGGAAGTTCGGTGGAGTGGAGTGATGCGAGGAAATTGAGGGAAAAAATGAGGGAAGCTTGAAACGCGCGGATGTGAAATGAATAGAGAGGCAGCCGCTCCTTCGCTGAAGCAGGTCTTGCTCGAAGAAGCGGTGGGCAGCTGGCGTTGGAGTGCTGAAGTTGGTGATGAGTTGGTGATGAGGGCCCCAAAATCAAGCAATCTTATCCTTTAAATTGATTGCATGTTCCCTAAAAGACCTCCATGTATATCCTATGAGTCCCCCTATTACTTTCTAGCAACTAAAGTCCATATAATAGATCAATTGTTGCTAAAATTCCAACCCTTCTCCTTAGCTCCGAATTCTTCAAATCGGGACCTCAATTTCTTCGAAATTCTCTCCAATTCATCTTCTGATTTTAATGTAAAAAAAAAACCACATAATTTCTATGAGTCCCCCTCGCCATATAGCTTGGCTTGCAAGTCCAAATTTCCTTTAATTTAGCCCATCTGAATTTCCGTTGATTTTCCGCGGCCTCCGAACCGATTTTCTGTAAAAATCTCGAGATCTCCAAAAAATCTTCTGAGATTGAGTCGACACTCCTAGAATTTGTTGTGACGTGACCGAAACTTCAATTTCTAAAATCGGACTTGAATTGGCGGTTAATTTCTATTTGACGCGTTTTTAGTGTGACTTAGGCTACCGCCCGTGGTTGATTTTCTTCGAACCACTATGAACCCACTCGACTCATTGGCAACTCTCGGTTGTCGTGAAAATCCCGAGGATCCAAATACGGACACAAGGTACCAAAACAATAAGAAAATCAGTTTAGTGTCAGTTGACGAGAATTTTCCAATTTAGTGGTGTCACCCACGATTAGCCACACATCTCTGTTGATCCAGTCTATCTCTAATTTCAAATCGATTTTTAACTGTGCCGTAATGGCCTCTAAAAATAGACACGGTCGAGAAGCTGATTCCTGATCGAGTTCTCAAGTCTATTTGCCTTAAAATTTCTTAATGGTTTCCTCAGATAGTCTAGTTATCTCGAGAGTGATCGGCTCTGAGAATAACCCTATAGACACATCAATGAAATACCCAATTCATTCAGAAGAAAACAGAATTAAAAATTTGGGATGTCACACGAGGGTACAAGGACTTTTATTGATTTTCACTCAATTGGGAAGGCTTCTTATCCCACAACAACGAAAGCACTTTTTCACCCTTTCATATACTAGGGGATTTCACTTGGAAAAGAAAATGTTCCTTACTAATGGATTCAGGTCCATAACCATGGGTTCCAATGTACGAGATCTTGTAGCACTTACCAATGAGGTCCTATCGATTAGTATTACACAAAAGAAATCAATTCTAGACACGAATACAATTAGATATGCTCTTCATAGACAAACTTGGGATTTGCAATCCTAGGTAAGATCGGTTCAGGATCATTGGATCATGGGATGTAGCTATTCTCAAAATTTGATTTGAAATCAAGACAAAATCAGGGGTTTTCAATCGTTGTTGGAATATGTTATTATTTTATTTTGAAATAAAATACCTTGCGATAGATTGACTTTTAATCCCTATGAAATGATATAGGGTCAAATGTCTCGTGGTCATGGGAATCTTTTCAATGAACCAAACGTTGAAGCTATATTAGGTAAAATTTTTATAAAAATTGATTGAAAATCATTATTTGACTTTAGCTTCGACTCATGTGATCCTAAGATTGATTTTGTAATGTTTTAGGTCCCAACACATCTTCATCTACGAGATTTGGATTAATAAGGTAAAAATTTTTCTCTACTAATTCATTATTTTGATCTTTTCTTTACTTCATTTGTTTTTTGCATAATTGATATAACTGATTTTAATTTTAGGGGATATGAGAGTCCTTTTAAAGCAATTTAATTTGAGCGAAAGGGCTGAAAAGCCAATTCATTGCACAAGTATATTTGTTATCAATTGCAAAGCCAATGTGTCATGTGTTTTTTCATCTTTTAGATTTAATAGACCTACATAATGATATTAATGATTTCTTTTTAGCAAGTGCTAATATTTTCTACTTATAATTATTTATATTTCGGTATCTAATTTATTTTTTCTTTCTTTATATTCAAGAAAATTGATTCTGTGGGCTCTCTTATGATTTTGTCTCTCAATTTGAGCTTGCAATAAGGAAACATAAAAAAAAAATAAAAAATAAAAAAAAGGAAAATTGAGTAAAAAATATAACAGGTTGAAAAATTGAAAAGGTTTTTAAGCATGAACAATAATGCAGTTCTCTTTGATCCTTCAGTAATAAGAAAAGGAGGAGCTTTGAGAACATGTGTCTTTACGAGTGGGTCCAGCTCTTGCAAGACGGGAACAGATTAAAGTTCACCTCATGTCCACTTGATATTATGGACATCCTGTGCCCGTATCCATGAATAAGTGGACAACATTTGTGTATTTGGAAATTGTCCAATAAGTCCTAAACATATTTAATGGATGCCAATTCAGTTTTAAAATTTTCAATTTTGCCAATTTAATCCTAAATCTTTGCGCAAAATTTCAATGCAATCCTCTCAATCAATTTTCGTCGGAAATCACTCATGTGATAGTGTATTACATAGGATGGTTGGCAACAACTGAACTACCATGTTATTGATTTCCGCAAAAATTGACTATTGGAATTTCATGTAAAGGTGTAGCACTAAGTTAACATAATTGACAAGTTGAGAATTGAATTAGTTTCTATATAATAGGTTTGGAACTAACTGAATGATTTTCCCATATGTTATTTTCTTTATACATAGCAAGAGCCATCCAATACTACAATAATGCCATGTTTTTAGGGAAAACGAGTACGAGAGAGGATTTTCAGCTCCGAAGAAACACAAACTGTGGCAAAGCGTTAGTCGATTGATCAATCCTCGTACATAGGTCATGGACATGATTGAGGTATCTAAATCAGGGATCTCTGCATGCATCATCAGCCATCGTTGGATCTATTTTGAGCGATGGACCACCTCCCTTCGACCATGGTTCTCCAATTCTCTTGTTCATCTTTGGCACTCTTAATTGCACAGGAGCCACTTTTACTAAAATATGTACAAATCAAACAATGTTGTCCCTTATTTCATGAAAGTATTTAGAAGATTTTTCTGACAGAATTCGCGTTTTAGTTTGTTACGAGCAATGGGATTGGTTAAATAAGCTAAACAAAAGCACAACGGAGATTTCTATGCTTTGATCAATTCATCTCATATTCGGCCAAGGTTTTCCTCGACTTTCCAGCACAAAACATGTCTTCAATGGCATTTAAAGCCGGCTATTGAATAATGTGACCATTTATTGTTTGTACTTTCTATCCATATCTATTTGTTTTTCTCTATTTTACGGAAAATTAAATTGTAATCTCACAATTTGGGCAATAAACTTCAACAAAATCCACGATTGTAATTATAAAAGGTGAACACACAATATCGGACGAGTGACATAATTATAATCAAAATAAGATGATTCCTTGTTAAGGGTGTGTTTTGAAAGTATTCTTCTGGAAACAATTTTCATTCATTTTTCGTCAATGAAAACTCTGCGGCATAGAAGGGGAAAAAATCGACTTCCCCTGCTAAAATAGAGGAAAGTGTTTTCCTAATAAAAAGAGTTCAGTTTGGTGTTAGTCTTGCAAGGCTGAGGACCAGTGCAACTCTTTTAAATATCCCTCTCTCATGTACGGTTTTCAAATTTGGTATATGCCTTGGGGGGAAAAAGAACTTTAAAGATCTTAATAAAGAGACTAACCCACGGGAATTCTCTTCCAATAAGTTAATTTAATTCCCATAAATATTGATAAATATTGCCAAATAAGGGAAAAAAGACCGTATTCCTTGAAGATGATTTCAAAAAAAAAAAAAAAAATTCTTTCATCATTAGATTTTTGTGCTGCTTGTTTGAAGGAGAATTGTTTCTAGGAAATTATTTTTCAATTTTTCGGTGTTTGGATGATGAAAAAATAATTGATCTACAAAAAATATTTTCCATGAACTAAAAAAATGACAAACTTAGATTGAAGAAAAATGACTTCCTCTTCTTATAAGAATGAATCGGAAAAATTATCAAAAAAGTTCTTAACATATTACAATTGTGCCGATTCAGTCCTAATTTCTTTTTTTTTTGCCATTTTAATCCTTAACCTTTTGAAATTATGTTAATTTAGTCCATCTAGCCAAATTTGGATAGCTGGCATTAGCATGGATGCTGGCCTCGCATATGGATAAATTTTAATATTTTTTTGTATATATTTTTTGAATTATTTTTTTTTCTTTTTTATCTTTCTCATTTTTTTTTTTCCTTCCTCCTTCTTCCGATGATCGGCCAAAGGGGAAGGCTGATTGTCGGACTTAGGCAGCCGACCAATGGTGAGCTCGCGTCACCGTCACTAGGCGAGGACAAGCTTACCCAGCCATTGGCGAGGCCGAACCTTGGTAGTGGATCGATGAGCCCAATCTTGCTAGATCTAGGCAAGGGGGAGCTGGCCTAGCCATCGATGAGGCTCACCTTAGGGATTTGGAGTTTGAAGAAGAATCAAAACAAGGGCTTCTTCGCTGCCATGAGCTCGGGCTATCCATGTTTTGCAACACCATCCACAAATTTGTCAATGGATACTCCTCGCTCCTTCTTTGTCCTCTTTGGGTCTTAGCTAGTGACTGCGAGGCTCGACCTCCCCAATCACTAGGTGAGCTCACCCTTGCTGAGATTTGGTAGGGTCAAGCTTGCTGGTCTCTAGGTGAGCTCGCCCTTACCCAGTGACAATGAGGCGAGCTCGTCAATGGCCAGCCGCCTGAGTTCGGCGACCGACCTTCCACTCTAGCCGGTTGCTGGAAGAAGGAGAGGGGAGGAAGGAAGGAGGAAGAGAGGAGGGAGGGAGGGAGAGAGGGAGAGAGAGAGAGAGGAAAAAAAGCAAAGATAAAAGATTAATTAAAAAATTCGAAAAAATAAAAAAATTATTAAAAAATTGTTCACCGACACCGACCGATGTCCACATCAACATCGACTGGCCAAATTTGACTAGGTGAACTGAATTGACACAATTGCAAAAATTTTATGACTCAATTAAGAAAAACATAATTTTAGGATTGAATCAACATAATTATAATATGGTTGGGACTTTTTGGTAATTTTCCACAATGAAATCATTTTTCCTAATCTACCACATAAATTACGACCTTCATGGAAAATATTTTCTTTTATCATGAATTTTTTTAGTGAAATAAATGCACCCTAAATCTCTTAAGCTATGTTTAGTCGTCATAATTTCTAACAAAGATAGGAATGAATATGATAAAATATGAAATCCATGGATTTTTCTATATTCTATCAACTGTTTGGTGATTGTAGTAATAAAGTCAGATATATTCACATAATATCATGTATATTGTGGTATAAAAAGCATATTAGTATAAATGAACCAAAAATTTGACGAATGGATATAGTAAAAATCTTTCGCAACACTCTTTCCTACTTTATTTTTATTTGCTTTATTTTCTTTATTTTCCTATTTTATATTAAATCCTGTTTTAATATCTTTATTCCCTTTCCATCATTCTCTAATAAATTTTTTATTAAATAGTAAATTTTACTAATATACCTAAAATACTAAAATACATAAAATATGTAATAAATGTATATTTATATAAATAATTTATATTATAAAGTAGAATTAAATTCGAATATATATATATAAAAAAAATAAAAGAAGCTTGCCACGTCGCTCATGTGCTAAAGAAAGCTTCAACATGCGAGATCCACTCGCTCATGTGCAATGCACGTGACCAAGCGCTCTAGCTGTGATTGCTAACGTCATTGTTGCCACATTAGCTTGCCACGTCGCTCTGCTATGTCACTCTACCACGTCACTCTGCCATGTCACCTTGCCACGTCATTATTTACCGTTGACCTTTGTTTACCATTGACCAGAAGTTGATTGATCGATTTCTAAAGTATTTTGACGTGATGAATCCATTTTTAGGGTTATTTCTCCATATTTGCAATCCACATACTAGTTTCTTGGTATTCCTTATGCATTCTATTGCTTTTGAACTAGTAAGTGCATTCAATGGATAAAATGAACATCATAAGACTTGGGCTAAAAAAAATCAAGTTTTTCGAGAGGACGCAAGGAGTTACATCACTAGTGATATTTGTGCATTTACTAGAACTATTGAAGAAACTAGAGAAAAATTTGTTGAGCATTCGGACGAGTAGGATAGCAAGAATCATCGAATCCGAATGTGGTTTTGAAACACTTTGATTCCATCTATCATGCTTTAGTTTAATCATCTCAATATAACAAAGGAAGTGTGAGATCTACTTGCTAATTGTTATTCCACTTTGGATATTGCTGATCAATATAAGTTGTTAAAGAATCTATATCATCTGCATTGGAAGATTGGTCAATTTATAAACGACTTTTGTCCTCTATGCATGGTAGGGATTAATTGGCCTTATTTGAGGGGCAATAGGAAGTAGTTGCCGATAGTTGTAAGTTTGTTAAATGTTGTAAAACTTTTATGGCATTTAATAATGAGTTTGGAACTTGTGCAAGCTTCACTTTTACATCGAGATCCATTATCTCATCTTGAGACAATTGTTTCAGAGTTGTTGATTGAGGAGACTTGGCTCGCTACTTTGAAGGTGCACCACACTATTTTGTCTATTTTTATAGAGAAGATGCTTGCCACCCTACTACTTCCTCATCAAGCAAATTATATTGTGTGCACCATCACCGAAATGATTACCTTGTATCCAATTGTTATCAACGACAACTTGGGAAATCCATGGGGACAAAAAATCGATCCCAATACAGAGTTCCACCTGCACGCCCAACCACCATTGTTGCTATCATTAAGGGTTTCCCTAATAGCTCATCTGTTACTCAATCCTTAGAGGATCTACGCTTCATTCTTTAAGAATCTAGTAGTTCTAGCTCCTCTATCCCTCGTACTTTTGCTTTGTCTCACTCTAGGGAGAAAAGTGTTAAAAAGTTCTAAACTTTTTGCATTTTTGTCAATTTAGTCATAAACATTTTTACTTGGTGCCACTTCAGTCATTTTCGACTAATTTTGGTTGGATTTTGTTGACTGGGCATCGATCGGCTGACGTGGTACGATCGGCGCTGAGGTAGACAACTTTTAATAATATTTTAGTATTTTTGAATTTTTGAATTTTTATTTTTTCCTTCTCCTCTTCCTTCATCTAGCTGGTCGCTGAGAGAGTAGCCTTGCGCTAGGTTGGCGAGGTCGAGCCTCTCCCATGGTCGGTGAGGGCGAGCCTCACTGCCCAACGCAAGGCCACCCTCGTGGTCACTAGTGAGGCTCGCCGACTATCGCCTTTGGCCGGTCACTGAAGTCTATCGATCAGTTGGAGGAAGGAGGAGGAGAAGGAAAAAAGAAAAAAAGAAAAAAAAGAAAAGGAAAAAGAAAATTAAAAGTTGTCCATGTTAACGTGATCATGCCACATCAACCGACCGGTGTCCAATTAGTAAAATCCGGCCAAATTTAATCGGAAAAGATTGAATTGGTACAAAGTGAAAATGTTTAGGACTAAATTGACACCAATAAGAGCGCGTTTGGTAACGATTATGTTCCTAGGAACAATTCTAATAAAAATGATTCTTTTTTATTCTATTCCCGAGAACTGATTATGAGTAAAATAGTGCGTTTGGTAACTGTCCAAAATTTCTGATTATGGAATAGAATTGCGTTTGGTACCGTGCTCATTCATTATGTTCCAAATTAATTTCTTTTAAATTTTAATTTTAATTTTTTACTTTTTTACTTTTTTTCCTTTTTTCTTTTCTTTTTTCCTTTCTCCTATTCTTCTTCTTCTTCTTCTTCTTGTGGCTGGTTGCCAGACCGGCGACCGGCTAGACAAGAGCCGTCGACCTCCATCGGATGACCCTCGGTGAGGCCGGCCCTTGTCGGCTGATCCTTGCTGGTGGCTGGGCTTGCCTTCGGCGAGCTCACCGGACCGTCGGACGGTGGGTGGCGGCGGCAGGAGGCGACGGGCGGTGGTGGACGGCGGTCACGGGATGGCGGAAGGGAAGAAGAAGAAGAGTTGGTTTTGATTCTCAAATTTATTTTTGGAACAAAATCAACTTTTTTTTTATTCTTAATTCTACTCCAAATTTGTTCCCGGGAACAAAAATTTTACTAAACGCGATTCTGTTCCAGAACTACTCCCGTGAACAAAAAATCAAAATAGGGTACTGTTTGGCACGTTACCAAACAACCCCTAAAAGGTTTAGGACTAAATTGACATAAATGCAAAATGTTTAGGACTTTTTTAACACTTTTTCCTACTCTAGGTAGTTCCAATTCATGGTTCTTTGATTTTACATATCGCAATCACATTCTTCCAGCTCCAATTTTTTTTAAGTCAAAGTCATTACCTTCACAAGCACCTACTAGTCATATAGTAGATAATTTAATTGTCAGTCATAAAAGATACGTTTCGATGTCCACACTGTCATTACTTGACAGTTTCTATTAGGAACGTGAATATTTGAAGAGAAAAATAAAGAAGAAAAACAAGCGAGAACTTTTATGTGAAAAACCATTCCCAAAATCAGGAAGGGGAAAACCACAATGTTGTATAAGGCAATCTCGTTATCAATATTTGTGTTACAAGTTTTAGGTTTGCAGGCTTCAATGTTACAATTATAAAAGATATTGCCCCTATATATAGTACGAGTCTAAGGCATATATAATTGTGATGAAAATCACATATATGTCATTAAAAGCAATAAAACCCTTATTATTTGTTTTAACATGACAGGATAGGTGACCTATTGGGAAGTACCTGCTCACAACAAATTATTTCTACGCTTGAGTATTATTTTTCTCTATCAGACTCCCCAACCCCATCAATTTCTTGGTTCTTAAACTCTCTTTATAACTTGATCTTGACATTCCCTTCTCTTCCAATGGCTGTAGTGTACAGGATTTATGGACATCACAGGCAATTTTGACAAGCCGTAAGGTGGGACGATTATTTGAACTCATCCCCTTAAAGCTTTCGAACACTAATACAACCCATGCTACCATAGCATTAATTGAAACTTGGCATTTTCTCTTGGGTCATATTTCTTATTCTAGATGAGGTCATTTGATTTCAAGTGTTAGTTTAAGTTCCATTGAAAATAATTATTTTGATTGCTTGCCATTTAAGTTGGGAAAACATCACACTTTACCATTTGATCTCGGTGAATCAAACTCTAAGGCTCCATGCCCATTTTTACTCTCACTTCGGGAAGATCTTGCTATTTTGTGAATTTGTCAATGATCATTCTCTTTTTGTATGATTTTATCTTATGAAAAATCGATCTAAACATGCTCACATCTATCATGATTTTGTTGTCATGATTAAAGCACAATGTTTCCCATACAACAATATTTTCCGTACTGATTAGAATTATATCTCAAAACCTTACCACCATTTGTATTTCTTGTCCAAGAACTTTTCGACAAAATGGTCAAGCAGAGTGTAACTATAAACACATCTTAGATGTTGTATGCATTCATCTAATCTTAGTATCTTATCTAGAACAATATTGGCTAGAGGCTTCTCATACTATCGTATACATTATTAATCATACTCTATCACCAACTATAGGTAACATATCTCCTTGTGATTGCTTGTATAGCTGTGTTCCTAATTACATTCTTCTTTGAATTCGCTAGTGCTTGCTTTGTCCATCTTCTTCCAAATGAACGTATAAAGTTAGAACCTTGTGCTTGTCTATGTTTTTTCCTCTAGTATGACATTGAGCATAAAGGGTATAGATGTTAGGATCCTGTCTCTAATCATTTTCGCATGTTTCGTCATGTTATCTTTGGAAAACACAAGACGTTCTCATTTGTTCATCCTTTCGAATCCCATCCATTGTTCATTTATTTACCAATCCTTTAATGGATCTATTTCCTTAATATGACACACTTGAATCTTCCTTTCTGAATTTTTTCCTCCTAATCTTGATGCAGGTACCTCTAGCAATCCCACCTCAGCAGCTTATGATGCCATTTGTGGATTCTCCATCCTTGGCCAATCCATCTTCTCCTATTCCTTGCTCCACCGGGAAGTCAACCTTCTGTTCGGCTTCAAGATTTCCATTGTTAATTTACTGTTGCTTCTTTTCATGAGCCTTGCACATATATAGAACCTTGCACTAATCATCTTTGGCAACAAGCAACGATAGATTAGTTGCAAGCGTAGACAAATCTCGTTCTTGGGATTTGGTTGATTTGCTTTATGGAATGTTTGCTATAGGTTGTAAATGGGTTTATAGGATCAAAATTAAAGTAGATGGTATGGTGAAACACTACAAAGCTCAACTTGTAGCCAAAAGCTTCATTTAGGAATATGACATTGACTATGATGAGACCTTTGCTTTAGTTGCATGACTTACTTCTAGTTGTAGCCTTCTTGCTATTGGTCCTTTTACATGATGACTTTCCTCTAAATAAATGTAAAAAAATGCCTTTCTCAATGGCAATCTTGTGGAGGAAGTATGCATAAAATTTTCTTAGTTTAAGTATTTGAGTTTGATTTTCTAATATTGTTTGTGCGATTTGAACTAGTGACTCGTGAATGGCAAAGCCCCTTACACTTCAATTAATTGTCCCAATCCTAGGTGTTAAAAATAATTTAAAAAGTACTTTGAATCAAACCAAATCGGTAAAAATGGTTTGATTCGATTTGATTTAGCAATTTGAATCTTTTTCCACTCATCCCTAATGATTCGTTACAAGCAAGTCATCTGTCGAAGAAGCTAGGCATGCAGCGTGGCGCTTGCGGCAATCACACAAGCGAAAGACATGATCTAGCGAACAAGCCCCATTCTTGTCGTGACGCGTGGAGGACAATGCATGAAAGTGGGGGTTTGGTATTGCCAAAAATAAAGAAACGTGGGGGGTGGGGAGTTGGGACAAACTCGCACCTAACTTTAAAGAAAATTAAAAGAAAAGTAATTATGATTTGAGAATTGAATTAATAGGCCGGCTGATTTAAGGTTTTCGCACTGCATAATTCTACAATTATGGCAATCCATATCTATCCATGTATCATACCTATCTATTTATTCCGAAACAAGGAAAATATAGTCGGCAATCTTGGTACTTAAAATACAGACATCTTTAGTTGGGCGGCCATTCTACAATCAAAACTAATTCTTTTTGCAATGGTTTGAAGATATCGTACTTTATTCTTGATCGAAGTAGAACATCATGTTTTTTCATTTCTAAAATTCCAATACAAGCGCAAGAAAATCAAGGTTGACAGCTAAGTTGCCAGAGTCATTCTTTGTCCAAACACGTAACTCCAAAGGCGACGTGCTTATTCTATCCAATTATTTTAACTCCACCAGACAACTTCTATATTGCCGGCTTGCACAGGCTCTACTTTGACCCGTTCAAAAAGAAACCAACATGCGTTATCTACTGTACCATCTGTCATCTCTAAAGGCTGCTTTGGTAGTTTTATTTAACTATAAAAGTATGCGAATGCTAAACAGTATTCTTCTGTGCAAAAGCAAATGGCTGTTCGTCTTCCATCTTTTCGTGCCTCGGTCGCACCATCTCTCAAGCGGGGTGTGTCACAGCCTCCACCAATTAGAGCCCAGAGATTTAGAGAAGAAGAAGGTAAACGTTCACCCTGGAGTCTTTGCTCTACTACATATTATTATAGTCGAAATTCAAATAACTTTTCATGATATCTATCATCTTATTTTGTTGAAAAATACACAATCTATCATATGGTCTTTGCTCGCGGAGACATATTCAAAAAGCTCGTTAAGTGCACACCTGCAAGTGCTTGTTCATGATGATGTCTTGGTATGGATCCAGGAAGATCATCGTCCAGTAATCTAGTCGATGCGAATTTGAGCGTCTTGAGAAGGAGGATCGATGAAGTGAAGACGAAGGAAAGACTGGAGAGGTGCTGCAGAAGCAAGCTTGGGTGGAACTACGCCACGTCCGGATGCTATTCCATATCCAAGCATAGAAGAGACGAAAAAAGGTCGGAGTTCTTCGGACTCCTACTTGTAGTTTGCCGAAATATTGGCCTGACAAACATTGCTTGTGCATTCTTACTTTGCTTAGGTTACAGTATGATTCATTGGAGTCAACTTCCTGATCATTTTCTGTAATTCTCTCTGTCTCTCTCTCCCTCCGTGTAGTTCTGTATAGTTTGACTCCAGAAAGAGTAAGTTGAGCTCATAGAACTCAAAACTTGATTTCTAGAAATTTCTCAGTGTTCACATAACTGCAGGTAGCCGACCAATCTTTTTCGAAAGATTTTCCTTTTTGATAGAAAGGACATGTTTAATTGGGGCTAACTTGACATCCATGCAGTTGTTCTTAGGATATTTTTAGCACCCGATTAGCTTTACATTCGCACTTACAATCAGTTACTACCTTCTCTAGTTACATCCTAAAAATATACGCGTTGTCAATTAGAATTGACATAAATTTTCTTAAATTTCAAAAATATATTTTCTTAGTTGTTGCATAAACTTGTCGCGATTGATATCATGAGATACCTTCTTGAGAGAGCCAACAATCTTTGTACCCTTCTCCTAAAGACATAATCACGACATAAGTATGCTACTTACAAGTATGTTTTCTACAATGGCAATAGCCGGAAAAACGATGAGACAAAAGGACGTTGGAATATGCTATAGTGTCGAGTGTCCATGCCTTAAATTCCATATTTAAATACATGACATGTAGCGTCTAAAGGTAATCTTGGACTTGCAAGAGTTAATGAAGGGGGAAATTGGCTTGGAGGTTTTACCTCATTGGAATATGTTTGTCTTTGCAAGCTGAACTATGGGCACTATAGATGGGACTTACCATTGCAAAGCAACAAGGATTCTACAAACTCATCATTGAGATGGACTCCAAAATTATTACGGAACTTGTTATCCTAGAGAGAGTAATGGATAACACTGGTCCAACACTACTTAAGGATATCAAAAGGCTATTAAGCTCCCATTTTGAGTTCAAAATTCATAACATTTTTCGGAAAGGCAATTGGTCTACTGATATACTTGCTAATATTGGTTTAGCAAAGTGTTTGGATACTATGTTTTACCCGTAGCCTCCTAGAGAATTATCTTACGTTTTACTTAGTGATAAAATTGGTATTGTAGACTTAAGACGTTAATTTTTCCTAGTTTGTATCTTGTATTCACCCCAAAAATAAAAATAAAAATACAAGACATGTCCTTGGTGTTGACCGTTAAACTTTTGCTAGTCCATTTAGTCATTTATTACATGAGAAAATTAGGGAGCGATCCCAACTCTAAATAAAAATGTCATTCACATGGCTCTTACTTGAATTACATTTAGGATCTATATCTTTTCTTCACATTTTAGGACTAACACATGTTGCGGGGAGCTAAAGGTGAACTACATAAGTGACTCGGCAGAGAGATAAGCTCACAATTAAACATTCCAACTTTCTTGAAGATCAAACTTGAACTCAATTGCCGTGACCTAAATTCTGGATGAACCACCTAGGGTTTGGCTAATGAATTGTTAAGCCTAGACTTAACTCGGGCTCTCCTAAACTCATATCAATTTGCGACTTAGGTTCAAGTTCTTAACACGTGAATGATTTTTCAATTAGGAGTCGCCACTAATCTATTTTTGGTAGGTCGATTAGAAACCTAAATAAAGTAACGGGAGTAAAGTAACCAGAGATCTGTGAGTCCGAGGACTTGATTACGCTAGATTTCTCTAACGCCATTTCGGTACCTTTCTCTTTTATTTTGAAAAAAAAAATGTTTGGCAAGTAGCTTGAATTGATTTTAATTTTACTTCCCTAACATGTGAGGTTATCATGCAGGTATGCAAACCATCAATTTAACACCCAGATAAAGCAGTGAATAAATCACAGGACTTACCTCATGGCATTGAAAGCATCTACAATGTTAAATCAGAATTCACATCGATAGTCATAGATATGATTTCTAATTAACATGCAATTACTTTTTTTTTTTAACTTATTTAATGAGAATCATGCTTTATGTAATACATGCTACTAATCTAACATGAAATGATATGACATGGCAATATGACCTAAGCTATATGACGAAAGTGAAATATTTTGTGTTTTCGTAATGAGCATGCAACCTATCCTAGAGAATGAAATTAATTTATTCAAAGACAAATTTTTTGGTATTTTCCATGAAATTCGAAGTTAGAAAATTGCAAAAATTATCTATCCAAATTAAGATATCATCCAACTTATATTAAGATTCATATTAGGTCAAATCTTAATTTAAAGGGTTAATACCCTAAAAAATCCTAAACTGGTACACATGTGACAAATTTACTCTAAACTATTTTTTTGACTACTAAAAACCCAAAACTGGTATACTTTTGACAAATTTACCCAAAACTGATACACTTGTGACAAATTTACTCTCTATTAGTTTTCGTTAAATTTTGCTATCAAATTATTAAGTTAAATGACATGAAACAGTTGACTGGTATACTAACTTGTGATTTTACGCTCCGTTTGTCACAATTTACAATTTTTGTGATTTTTTTCGTGGTATTAATCCAATATAGCATAGTGTATATTTGTCACAAATTTACCAATTTGGGGTATTTTGCGGTCAAATAAATTAGTTTGGGGTAAATTTGTCATAAATGTATCAGTCGGGGTAAATTTGTTGTAGATGTACCAGTTTAAGGTATTTCATGGTAAAAAAAATAGTTTTGGGTAAATTTGTCACAGATGTACCAGTTTGGGATTTTTTAGGATATTAACCCTAATTTAAACTAGGATGTTATCCCTAACCTAAAATGCAATCTATCTAGGAAAAAAAATCTAAACTTAAAAAAAAAAAAACATACAATATTATCCTAATATGCAATGACGTGCAAAGGATGCCCTAATTCTAATTTTTCTTTTTATTTGTTTTGAAAGAATTAAAATTGTCAAATAATTAAACGTGCAATTTAAATTAAAAAAAAAAAAACTAATCATCCTAAATGAATGCCTTTTTTTGGATTTTTATTTTTTCAAAAATTCAAAATAATAAATCTCACATTCTAGATATGCAAAATAACCCTAAAATAAGAAATAAACATAATCTAACTCACATTTGTTTGGATTTTCTTTTACAAAAACAAAATTGATTCAAACCACACAACAGCAAATCGGAGCAAGATAAGATTAATATCTAAAAATTGGCGAACCATATCTCATGCATGAGATCGGATTGTCCAATTTTAAACAAAATCGCAAATCGAATCTCTAACGTGAGATCGGATTGGCGATTTTTTTTTTTGTGCGATTGCGAGTCGGATTTCAGGTGTGAAAATTAGACTATCTGTACTACTCAAATTGCGAATATCAATCGGGGATTTCAGTTATGCATCAAGAAATATCTCAAATAAATAAAAACATAAAAAAAATAAGAAAAATCTACCTAATCTGAATTTTTTTTTGTTCCTAATCGAGCTTAGCAACCGGTGGTTCGTGGATCACAGTAGAGGCTTGGCGCGTCTCAAGGGCGAGTGGCTGTGATGGCGGGTTGCCGGAGCTCCGATGAGGACCGGCGATGAGCGAATCGGTAGTGAGCGGACCAACGGGTAAAAGGGCGGAGCAGCTCGGGTTGCAGCAGCTATGGGCATCACTCGGAGGTGCTGCAGGCGAGCGGACGGCTGTAGCTGGGTCGTGGCTGAGAGGTGGCCAGGGCTGGCAGGGCAGCGATGCAGTGTTCGGCGGGGTGGCAAAGCAGCGATGCAAGCTCTTGTGGCGTCGGGGTAGCGACGCTAAGCAGAGACGGTGGCAACTGCAGAGGTGAGTGGCGCTCGACAATGGGCAGCAGGTGCGGCGACGAGTGGGCTTTGCAGGTCGCACGGTGAGGAGCTTAGTTGCTGGCGTCGGTGGATCTGGGCGGATACGCAGGCATAAATGGATCGGCAGGCGGAAAGGGGCTTGGGATATGCTGCAGGGCGGCGGTGGCGCGATGAGGGGTTACAGGCAGAGTGCGGCGAGGACAGGGGGTGACACTCAGACTACGGGTGGAGACGGAGGAGTTGGTGCAACGGCGTCAGCGCTTGGGCGGAGTGGTCCAGCGACAACGGATGTAGCGACGGGCGAGCAGGCGGAAGCGTCACGGCTGTAGCAGGGGTCGACAAGGGAGATCGACTGAGGCGCGAGCGGTAGGCGAGGTGGGACGCGGCGGTGGCTGGCAGAATGACGAGCGGCAGTGATCGGCGACTCTGCACGGCGAGGAGCTCAGCGGCAGAGGAGCTCGACAAGCAAAAGCTCTGTTTTCTTTTCTTTCTTTTTTATTTTTTATTTTTTCTCTCCCTCTCTCCTCACGTCTCCCTCACTCTGCTGTTTCTCTCTCTCTGTTGTTGTCAACAGAAGGGAAAAAGCTTATGCTCTTCTTTCTGCAGAAGCTAAGGTTGCGCATGAGAACATTTATGTTCCTTCGAATTCTGTTCTTTTGTTCCCCAGAACAAAAAAAAAAAAATGACGCCGTTTTGCACTCACCTCGCCGGAAAATTGCTAGCCGGATTTTGGCCGGAGTGACACTTATGTAATCCATTTTACTTCGATTTTGGCACTTAGTGTACATTTTCAAAGTTTTGGCACTTAAGTGTATATTTTCAAAGTTTTGGCACTCCGGGTGTCCGTATCTCCATATTTGGCCAAGGTTTTCCTCGACTTTTCAGCACAAAACATGTCTTCAATGGCATTTATAGCCGGCCATCGAATAATGTGACCATTCATTGTTTTTACTTTCTATCCATATCTATTTCTGTTTTCTATTTTACGGAAAATTAAATTGTAATCTCACAATTTTGGCAATAAACTTCAACAAAATCCATGATTGTAATTATAAAAGGTGAACACATAATATCGGACGAGTGACATAATTATAATCAAAATAAGATGATTCCTTGTTAAGGGTGTGTTTTGAAAGTATTTTTATCTGGAAACAATCTTCTTTCATTTTTCGTCAATGAAAACTCTGCGGCACAGAAGGGAAAAAGTCGACTTCCCCTGCTAAAATGAAGGAAAGTGTTTTCCTAAAAAAAGAGTTCAGTTTGGTGTCAGTCCAGTAAGGCTGAGGACCAGTGCAACTCTTTTAAATAACCCTTTCCCATGTACGGTTTTCAAATTTGGTATATGCCTTAGGGGGAAAAAAAGAACTTTAAAGATCTTAATAAAGAGACTAACCCACGGGAATTCTCTTTTCGAGGATCCGCCCAAATTGTCCCGGTCCATTTGCACAACGAAAAGGTATGTTACGTGGTTTCTATCTTGGAATTGCAAATCGAGCGAGAGAGGGTCGGTGGTTATTTTCCTTTTGTAAAGGTTTTCTCGCGTGGGAAGGGCATTATGGCATAGGCTCCAAAGAAAATTTCGAATTTTTGGGGTACTTGTAAGGCTCCATATTTGAGTCCGAGGAGGGTTCGTGGGGGTTTGTATGAGCATGATGCCTTGTTGTGGTTTAGGATTTTTGGGTATGCTATGTTATATCCGCTCTTGACAAGTGTGTCTTGCCCGCTCTTTTCAGTCCACACTAAACAATCCCTTTGGGTTTTGACTCGGGGATTGCTAGGATTTCATTGGCGGTGTGTTCATCAAAAGGTTGAATACTTGTTGTTCCTCCCAACCTTTAGATTCTGTGTTGATCAGCTCTGACACATAGGTAGGTTCTTGGGGGTGAGGTATTCCGCCGATGACCCCTTGCTCTAGCCATTTGTCTTCCCTGATTTTAATGTTTTTTCCATCCCCCACTAACCACTTAGTATCTGCTGCTATTGTGTCTCTGCCAAGTAACAGGCTCTGCCAACCCCAGGATGGGCGGTGGCCCTTGCGAGCTCTCCATATGTCTGTATTGGGGAAATAGATCCTTTTCAGGACTCTGCACCACAGTGCTGTTGGATCGGTGGATAACCTCCAGGCCTGCTTGCTGAGCATTGCTCGGTTAAAAGTAAGCAGATCTTTAAAGCCCAAGCCGCCGTCATCCTTTCTAGTTTTTAATGTATCCCAGTTTTTCCAATGTGTGCCGCGCATAGAGTCTCCCTTTTGCCACCAAAATGATGCTATTCTTCTTTCTATTGCTCGACAGATGGACATTGGCAGTTTGAATATGGACATGGCATAGGTTGGGATGGCTTGCACAACACTTTTAATCAAGATCTCCTTCCCTGCTTTGGTAAGTAGTTTTTCCTTCCATCCTGCTAACTTTGCATTCACACGCCCCAAAATCCATGCGAACATTTCTTTTTTTGAACTACCCCATTCCATAGGGATTCCCAGGTATTTGCCTGTTTTTTCAATTATAGGAACTCTAAGCTCATAGGCCAGATTTCTTCTGAGAGATAAGGGGCTATTATTGCTGAAGAAAACCCCGATTTGTTTAAGTTCACAGCTTGCCCCGAAGCATAGCAATACCGGTTGAGGATATGTGCCAGGTTTTGGCATTCAACAATAGTTCCATCCAGAAAAATATAGCGTCATCGCGAATAGTAAATGGGATAGCTTAGGACGGAACTCCGTTGAGTTGTATTCCTTTGATCTTTGCCGTCCCGCAATTGCTTTGTTCATCAACCGAGGTTAATACATTTGAGATTAGAATAAATAGGTATGGTGATAGGGGGTTGCCTTGCCTTAGCCATCTTGAGGGGGAGAAAAATGGAGTTAGTTCTCCATTGATCTTGACGCTGAATGACACCGTAGATATACATTGCATGATTAGGGAGACCCACTTGGCACAAAATCCCATTTTCAGCATACAATCGTAAGAAATCCCATTCAATTCTGTCATATGCCTTACGCATGTCTAGTTTTAGGATCGCTTGAAATTTCTTCTTTCTTTTTGTAATGCGCAACATGTAAAACTTCTTGCACGATAAATATGTTGTCCCGTGTTTGTCTACCTTGCACGAAAGCACTCTGCTTTGATTCAATAATGTTTGGCAGCCACTTCTTGAGTCTCATTTTGCTAAAGACTTAGAAATTATTTTGTAACTAAAGTTGCATAAGCCGATAGTCTCGAACCGAGTAATGTTCTCTCGATTTTTAACCTTCGGAATCAATGAAATGTGGGTTTGGTTGAGATTGGGATCAAGAGTACCTGTGTTAAAAAATGCCTTTACTAATTGAAACAGGTCTGACTTGATAGTTTCCCATGATTTTTGGTAAAACAGACCATTAAGTCCATCCGGGCCAGGAGCTTTGAGAGATCTTAGTTGAAAAACAGCTTCTTGCACCTCCTTCATCGTGGGAGAAACCACCAGCTGATCATTGATGTTGTACATCCTTTGGAGAAGGGCACTGTAGAATGACAGGTTGATAGTTTCTAGGGCCCTCTGACTGATAAAGCTTTCTATAGAAAGAGCCAATATGATTTTTGAGAGTGACAGGGTCTCGGCACCAGCTATTATCTTCCATTTGCAGCATAGTAATTTTATTTCTCTGCCTCCTCTGCAGTACGATTGTTGCGTGAAAGAACTTAGTGTTCTGGTCCCCCCATTGCATCCACTTAATGCGCGATCTTATACCCCAGAATTGTTCTTCCTGTCTTCTCAATTTTTCGATCTGACTTGTAATGTTGTGTTTTTCTTTGCTGCTTGCTTGCTGAATTGGTTGATTTGTAATTTCTACTAAGGCCTGATTGAGCTCTTTGATTTTCCTGCATGCGTTACCAAATGTTGCTTTACTCCATTTGGCAAGAGCTTGTGTAGTTTCATGCAATTTCACTGAGAAGTTGGGCTGAGGTAGGGATGTGTTCCATATTTGTGCTATTAGATCATGATACTCCTCATGTTCTGTCCAGAATGCTTCCATCTTAAAATCTCGCTTTTTTTTTTTCCTTATTTCAGGGTAAAGTCGAAGTAGTAGAGGGCTGTGATCCGAGCCAATGGCTGGGAGAGCTTGAACTTCAGCTTCATGAAAGATAGTTCTCCATTCCAAGGTACATATAGCTCGATCTAGCCTTTTCTTGACAAGATTGTCCCCTTCCCTGTTGTTGGCCCAAGTGTATGCACACCCATGACTATCAATGTCCATTAATGAACATTCATTAAGCATATCTCTGAAAGCAGCAATTCTGTGGTTATTAGCCTCTCGTTTCCCCACCTTTTCCCATACATAGAGTACCTCATTAAAGTCTCCCATGCAGATCCATGGATTAGAATTAGGGGGCTGTAGAGCCCTCAGCTTTTGCCATAGGATCAACCTTTCACCAAAATTTGTTGAAGCATGGACAAATGTGATCTGCATTACATATCTGCTATCTGGCTCTATGCATTCCACATGTATAAACTGTTTTGAGCTTTCTTTTACTGTCAATGCCACTTCCTCATTCCACATAATAGCTAATCCTCCCGCAATACCTGTCGGATTTTCAAGGAATATATTATGGAATTGTAGTTTTCTGCATATTCCTTCCACCATCGTTGCTTTATTTTTAGTTTCCATGAGAAATACTAAGTTGGGCCGTTCTAGAGCGACTAATGCTCTTAGTTCTGGATTGTCGGGGGTTGCCCGGCCCACGACAATTCCGGCTTATGATTTTCATGTCGTTGTGGGTGGCTTATTAGGGCTAGCCACCAAAGCCCACTCTTTGCCATCTTGAATCAATCGAACGGGGTTTCCATAAGGTTCGTGTCATCAATAGAGATAGAGGATGACTCCTGCACACACTTCTGTTTCTTTGCCTTCTGCACTTTCATGTTCTTCTTGCTGCATTTGCCTACTTTTGAAAAGAGAGGTTTATGAAATTCAGAGCATATGATCTGCTTGCCAGTATCATGATTGGCCTTTAAACATAGTGCAGTTCCTGCAGGTGCCTCAGACTCTTGAGAACTTTCTGCTCTTTTCTTGCTGCAGTCCACAATTCTCATAGCAAAGGGTTCTGCTCTATCTGTTGTTTCTATGTCCCGAGTTTGGGTGGGTGGAACAGGTATAGTCTCTTCCACTGTTATCTCTTCCTCAATGGTGCCATAAAATGCCTCCCAATAGGGACTATGATCACACGTTTCCGCCTTCAACCAGGGTCCATATGGTCCACTTCTATTTGCTGCCCATGGTGATTGTGCATATGGGAACTCTACACAGTCAGTAGCATAGTGGCCTATTTTGCCGCAAGAATAGCAGTAGTGCGGTAGGCGCTCATATTTAAATTCTACCCATATCCATTTGGTTCCAATATCCAAGATGGCCCCTGATTTCAATGGAGAAGTTAAGTCTATTTCCATTCTGACTCTGCCTCCTTTTTGTTGAGCATTTCCTGTTGATTCTGATTGGAATTCCTTAACACGACCAATTTTTTTCCCCAGGTCATTGAAAACTGTCTCCACCCTCCAGCCAGGGGGTATTCCTCCAATGCGCACCCAAAACTCAGATCTGGTATAATTATAGCAGTGCTCTGGTACTTCTAGCACACATTGTCTAAGGACCAGCAAGTTGCTAGCAAAAGACCAGGGTGCTGCCTTTAGAACTCTCTCTTTCTCCTCCTCCAAGTGAAAGACGAAGGTGAAGAGTCCTGGTTCTTTTTGGACACAAGTTACACCTTCCGTTTTCCATGCCTTCTTCACTGTGGAGAGAAAAGCAGGGAAGTTAACATTTGGTTTTGAGTATAATTTGCCAAATAGGGTGCGGTTATATTCATCCCTTTTTTGTTGAGGTATTTCAGTGAACACTTCAACTACATCATTCTCGGACCACAAATGGCGAGACTTTTACATAGAGCTGCCACTCTCAATTCATTCTCTTCCTTACTCTCCATACACTCTGACTGCAGGAAAAGATGGAGGGGAATTTTGGGGGAAAGCTAAACCAATGCGTGGCTTGAAGGGAGCTCAAGAGCAGTCATTGCAGAAACCCATAAACAGAAAGGTAATAAAACAGGGTTATGTGTAAATCAGAATTTAGATATATGATATAAAAGCCGGTAGTGATGCTCGAAATCTTTCGTTTTCCTTTTTCCTTTTTTCTGCCACGAGATCTAACGAAAGAATACCCATCTCTATCCACATAGGATTCTATCGCAACAAAACTTAATCCCGGAGCCCTTTAGAAGAACAGGGATACACATCAGAGATTATTAATCAAATCCCATATCCAACCTCCCAACCCATAGCAAGAAACTGATCCAGAATCTCAAGGAGGAAAGATAATAGACAGCCGAAGTTCCAATCCCAGTAGTCTAGCATCAAGAAGAGAGTGTCGGGATCCCACCTCTACGCAGTGTCATCTGCTCGATCATGCAGAGGGGTTCGAAGCATACTACCATAATGGTAGAGAGGGGTTCGAAAAAGGGGAAAAAATCGGAAGATCATTTGTGATTTAGGGTTTGTATGAGGGAAACGCTACCATGAAGGTAGAGAAGCTCTCTTTCAAGAGAAAAAAAGGTTAGTTCATTTATTTCCCATACATATTGATAAATATTGCCAAACAAGGGAAAAAAGACCGTATTCCTTGAAGATGATTTCAAAAAAAAAAAAAAAAAAAAAACATTTTCCTTCATCGTGAGATTTTCATGCTGCTTGTTTAAAGGAGAATTGTTTCTAGGAAATTATTTTTCAATTTTTCAGTATTTCGAGTTATTTGGAGGATCTCGAGTACAATGGCTCATCATCAAAATATAGACATCAGTGACAAAGGAGATACTCATCAAAGTTGGGAGATCAGCGGCATAGGCGTCATCATTAATTTTCTTCGTGATCTTGTACGTTTCCATACTTCTTCGGTTGCAGCTTGCCATGCTAACCCATCAGAAACACTTTCTCCCCTAGAAATTCAACTCGTCGTCACCTTCAACAGGTATCTACTTCCAACAATGATGATCTGCAGCAACCTTATACTTAGCGTTAGCCGCTTCTAGTCTCTGCTCAATAGCCTCTCCACACAAATATTAAGTTTCCCAGAATCCGATTAACAACTTCGGTCAAACCATCTGTCTAGGGATGAGTTGCGCTGCTGTAGTTAAGGATCGAACCAAAAACAGCTAAGAAACCTGGTGTCTGGGTTGGCAGTAATGGTTCTCCTAACGCCGTGCAACCTCACTGCTTCAGAGAAAAATAGTCTCGCAAAATGCAATATATCAGATGTTTTCTTACTTGGAATGAAATGTGCCATGTTGGAAAATTGGTCCCGCACCACAAAAACAGAATCGAAACCAGTTGACTATGCGATAAACCGAGCACAAAATCCATAGATATCATCCTTCCAAATATCTGCTGGAACCAGCAGAGGAATGAACAAACCTGCATTCTGTATCTGCCACTTTGCTGTTTGAAATAAAAAAAAAAACGATGTTGCACTATTCTGCAACATCACGCTTCAGCTGAGGCCGGAAATACTCCTAAAGTACCGTTGCAATAGTTTGTAGTGGCCCAAGTTTTTGGCCAATCCGCCCCAATAAGTAGTCCACTAACATGTGGGAAAATTACCAAAAAAGTCCTAAACATTTTGCAATTATACCAATTTAGTTCTAAACTCTATTTTTGCCAATTCAATTCTAAATCTTTTATATTTGTACAAATTCAATTCATCCAACCAAGTTTGGCCAGTTGATGCAAATGTGGATGTTGGCCAATGCTGGCCATCTAGCCAACACTGATGTGGACAAAGGGCCGGTGAGGTCGGTTGGCAAAGGCGATGCTCACCATTGGCCAGTGAGACTAACCTAGTTGAACAATTGTTGTATACGTCAGCACCAACCGGCTAAAATTAACTAGAGAACTGAATTTGTGTAAATACAAAAGGTTTATGAATGAATTAGCAAAAAAAAAAAAAAGTTTAGGATTAAATTGTCACAATTGAAATATGTTTAGGACTTATTTAGTAATTCTTCCACTAACATACATTATTGATAATGATAATGATTTGCTACTTGAGTTAAATACTCTAAGGCAAAATAAAGTTAAATAAAAGGGAAAAAAGAGTTAGATTATCACTAGTGAAACAAGGACGATATTGGGGAGCGGTTCGAGCTCAAAGCTCGAGTGTTCTTACGAATGGGCCCCGCTCTTGCGGGAGCAGAGATAGACTGAAGTTCCCTACTCCCACACACCCATGTAGAGGGTTCTTGAGCCATCACCCTACCAAGGCAACTTATTAATGTCCCCGCTTGGGTCACGAACCTTCATTACCACCCTGGCCGATTCTCCGTCCATGCGCAGACCATGTATAGTGTCGGCGGCATACACGTCCTTCCGATGTGGGACTTTTGGCAAATCTAAATGGGTTTTTCATGTTTGTTATCTATAACAAAGAAACGGATACATAAATAAGTTGACAAAATGCGTCTTCTATTTTCTTGTGAAAACAGCAAGAGCTATCTAACACTATAGCAAAGCCATGTTTTAGGGAAAACAAATTGCGGGAGTAGATTTTATTTTCCGAACAAATGCAAACTATGGCAAGCCATGAGCTGATCGATAATCTACTAAGGCTATATTTAGTCATCCGAATTTCTAATTATGATAAAACTAGATATGATAGAATATGAAATTCAGAGATTTTGCTATGTTTTATCAATTGTTTAGTGATTGCAGTAATAAAGTCGAATATATTCACATCATATCATGTATATATATTTTTAATATAAATTGCATATTAGTATAAATGAACCAAAATTTTTATAAACTGAGATAGTAAAAATCTTTCACGAAACTCTTGTTTACTTTATTTTTATTTACTTTTTTATTTTATTTTCCTCTCTTTTTTAATTAATTTCTTTCTTCCCCTTCCATCATTCTCTAATAAAATTTTATTAAATAATAAAAAATAATAATATAGCTAAAATACGTAATAAATATAAATATATACTTATATATTGAAATTATATTATGAATTAGAATTAAAATAGAATACATAAATAAAAATAAGATTAAATTAAAATAACTAAGTTTTTATTTTTTGTTATTTTGAATTTTTATATTAGATTCAAATATTATTTATATTGAAATATAATTTTAATTTTGTTAATTTAAGAAGTTCATGATTCGAGAAAAATAACTTTCCTATTATTAATATTATAAATCTTATCCATCTTTGTGCCATCTCCCTTATGGGATAATTTTATTTAGTCTATGTCCCATTTATATCCGACTTTAACTTATCTTGAGTCGACACCAAATGCATGATATAATAAATTTTATCCTATTATGAATTTTATCTAGATTGTCAAACGTAGCATAAAAGTCATATATTAGCAGATATAATTGAGACAATATGATTATCTAGATTGCCATGGTTTTCCTCAATTTTAACACAAGACATGTCTTTAATACCATTTATGATCTAAATAATAATAGGACTAGATTGGGGAGATTAGCTACAAAATCATGTCCATGGATCCAAAGAGATTTAAAATATAACCAATTCAAAATTGGCGCAACTAGTTGGGGCATCAGAAGATTTTTAGTTCTAAAATTAGATATCACTTGCTCAAATCTCACTAATTAATTAAGTGCGAATTTCTATGGGTTAAGGCTCCTCACTTGAAATTAACTAGTTTATGGAGTTTATAGGCTAGGCTCTAGATAACCGGATCTCTATATTCATGCCCTGACTTATCACAAAGAAAAGGAACGACTTGAGATAATGAAAGAAAGACATCTATAATGATGATGACAAACCCTAGCACAACCCCCCTCTTAAACCACCATGTGGCCAGCCTTGCCCTTGCATCCATGGTGGTCAAGAATTAAGCTAGGACCTCATCCACGGTGGTGGTGAGCACCGTACGAAAAGGCGGCCCAGCTCTGGTGTTGCACTAAGATTCTCCCCCAACCAAATTAGGCTAAAAGCTGCAATAATATTTCATGCTCTACGGTTCTAGTAATCAGCCATCAATTGTTTTTTGGTACTATGACTAGGGGTGAGCAGCGGTCTAGGGTCGACCCTGGACCGACCCTGGACCGGTCCAACCCTGCCGGTCCTGGTCCGGTTCTCAAGGGGACCGGGTCGGTCCTCGGTCCTGAAATTCTAGGACCGACACTGTGCGGGTTGGTCCTCGGTCCTAAGAGTTTTGGGTCGGTCCAACCTTGGACCAACCCTGTATATATATATTATATTACATTATATTATTCATAATTCTTTTATATATTCAAACCTAAGTAAAATGTCTGTTATAAAACCTAAGAGTTATTGTGAGATGTTCTATCAATAGCACTAATAGTAATTTCAATTTAAAACTTTTGTTGAGTATTAATTATGTGTTGTTTGTTTTGTTTTCAGGTATTTAGAAGTTCAAGTGAATTAACAAGATGTGAAGTTATATATTCATGATTTATATTAAGTATTTTGAACTTTTTATGGTTTAATTGTATTTTACTAATGAATTTCAGCTGCACTTTACTTTTCAATTTGTGTCAAATGGTAGAAGTTTTTTAAGAGTAGAGTAGTACTTTGCAGCTTGCTATAGTGATTTGCTAGTTAAGTGGTGTGAAACTCATTTTTGGTTAAGTGGACTCTACATGATTAAATGCAGGAAAACGCTTTTGCATATGGTGTTATGAATATTAAAGATAGTGATTACAAGAACTTTCCATCTTGTCCCATATCTCGATGAGCGGTTAGCAAGTATGAAATTTCTATTATTGTGTCATCTTAAATTTGCTGAATATGTATTGGTATTTATAGTTTAGTTGCATAATGTCGTATTGTCGATGAATGTGTAATTTGAATTTGTAGGTTTGCTTTTTTAGAGAGTATAAAAACATGACAAAAAATTATCGATCGGTCCCGGGTTGACCACGGAACCGGACCGAACCCATTGGGTCGGTCCGGTCCTTGGTCCCAGCTCAATAGGGTCGGTCCTCGGTCCTAAAATTGAGGACCGACACCGTACGGGTTGGTCCTAGGGTTAGGGGGTGGCCCGGACCAACCCGGACCATGCTCACCCCTAACTATGACAGATCTGGTATTTTGGGATGAAAGCGTATTTATAGATGCAAGCTTTGCTCTTCTGGTTTATAGGTTTTGTTTTGTTTTGTTTTGCAGATGATCTTTTAGGATTTGCTTTACTTGAAAGCTTTCTATGCTCTCCTCATATTTGATTATGACAAATAAATGAAATTTCTTTCAAAATAAAATAAAATCAGTCATTCAAAAGATCGAATTGCAATTTATCACATTTTAGGGCCTTTATGCACTTACGTTTACAGTTTGGTGCCTTTAGGCTGCCTTCTAAAGACCCAAATTAATTGATCAGGTTTGACAGAAGCCAAACTTAATCGTTATTCTTTTATCATATTCGATCACTTTATTATTCACTCATTATCATGCTTTGAATAAATCCGATCTAATCCTTGACTTCTCACCTTGTGCAAATTTTGTTGGATAGGACACTGTCTGGGTCCAACAAAATTGAACTTAATCTTTATCACATTCAACATCGTGATCATCCATTTATCATCATGATCCAAACGAATCTTGAACTCGTGCTCAACTATCATCAAAGCCAAATTCCAGGACGTTACACCTCAACTGTTGTGAATTCAGTATTTACAACGAAATTTAAAACATTAGCATTTTATGCTAATCTTCGGGATTGGAGAATGCTAATTTGCGTTAATTATTTTATTCAACCCAAAAAGAAATACAACATCAATATTATATATTAGTCCACTTGTATGGTTGTTGATTCCGTGATATCATTTCTTATGGGAAAAGTACCAAAAAAGTCCTAAACATATTACATTGGTACCAATTCAGTCATAAACTTTTCAATTGAACCAATTCAGTTCTAAACCTTTTAATATTGGTACCAATTCAATCCATTCGATCAATTTTGGCCGGCCGGTGCTGACATGGACTTTGGCCGATGGCCGAACGCTAATGTGGCAATTTTTATGATTTTTTCGATTTTTCTTTTTATTAATTTTTTTTTCTTTTTGCTTTTATTTTCTGCCTTCTCCCTGGCGGTGGCCAGCGAGCCTCTAGTGAGGCTCGCCGGCCATTAGACAAGGGCCGCTAAGCCCTCACCAACCGCCGGCAAGGGTCACGACCCTCGCTCGGCCTCACCTAGGGTCGTGGGTGAGGCGGCTTAGCCTAGATCTGGGTGAGGCCAGCCTCGCCCTGGCCTTGCCGCGGGAGGAGGGACGGGGAGCGGGCGAGGGACGGGTTGTAGGACTAGCACCATCGGAAGAAGGAGAGGAGGGTGTTGGGGTGGCGGGCTAGGGTTTCGGAGGCGAAGATCGGGCGGAGGAGCGGCGACGTGAGGCGCGGGAGGTGGGGGACCCGGGGCCTCGGGTGGGATTTTGTGGAGGTGAGGGCAGCGGTGACGAGGTCGAGAAGCTCCAGGGTTGACAGCAGAGGAGGCATTAGGGACTCAACGACAAGGCCAAGGCGAGGTTGGCCTCGCCCAAATCTGGGCTAAGCCACCTCGCCCATGGCCCTAGGTGTGGCCGAGCGAGGGTCGCGACCCTCACCTCCGCCCTGGCGATGGCCGCCATGGCCTCGCCGGCAGCCCTGGGAGAGGCCGGGCGAGGGCCGCGACCCTCGCCTAGTGGCCGGCGAGCCTCACCAGAGGCTCGTCAGCCACCGCTAGGAAGAAGGTAGAAAATAAAAGCAAAAAGAATAAAAAATTAATAAAAATTAATAAAAAAATTAGAAAAAAAAAATCATAAAAATTGCCACGTCGGTGCTCGCCGGCCAAAATTGATCAGATGGACTGAATTGGTACCAATATTAAAAGGTTTAGGACTGAATTGATCGAATTGAAAATTTTATGACCAAATTGGTACAAATGCAATAGGTTTAGGACTTTTTTGGTACTTTTCCCCATTTCTTATATTTTCATGATCCTTTCCAAATATAGATCAATTGATTATTGGATTCCTAAATCACAAAAATTCTGTCTTGATATAGGTTCAATAAAAAAAATTTACACTTGATTGAGAAGTTTTTAAGTGCTGAGTCTTCTTTTCCATGCTTGTAATTTGAACACTTCCACATTACATGTTAGTAATTAAATATGTAGCTTTATCATCATCAAAATCATCGAGTAAGAGATCCAGCAACGAGAATCCCCACCATTTGATAAAATTCACAACGTTTGTCCTAGTTCGTATATATGCAATTCCTCTCTCTCTATAAGTAATCTACGTGTATCGACCAAAATAAATAAATAAATAAATAAATCTATGCGGCCAAAATTGTATGGTTTTGGATACAAACAAATATATATCGTTATATGGCTTATATATATAAAAAGTTCGGCTTTACTTTAATAGAATCGTGGCGCCTATAGACGTCATTGAGCGATCGTGTTTGCATTGTAATCTGAAATGCAAAACAAAAGGAGCTCATAATCAGCGAACTTAAAATTCTCTGCTACTTACGAGCCTCCCTCCATGAGCACAATGAAGAGAAGGAAAGCAGTCAGGAAGACTAGTTTTTCAGAATGCTTAGCTGCAGAACTGCTCTTGATTCTTCCAAAGATGCAAATTTACTAACAAAGTCGAGACCTCATCGCACAAACGACAAGTATAACTTTGCTAGATGGAAACAACTTCATCTTGCACACATTCAGACATCATTTCTGCGTGGCAAACTAAAAGACATGTTAGAAGAAGAGCAACAACTGAATGGATTTATCAACAAGGGACCTGCCATTCCTCTTTTGTTGGGAGAAAGTGCAGAGTAAGAAAATCCAATATAAAAACAAATAGAAAGGAAAGGTAATATAGCGTTTGCATTGAGAGGACAAGTGGAATGAACACATTCCTGACTCAAGCAAATGGCCAGCAGAGTTCACTCTATGGAACAAAGCTACTTGAGAGCTATAGAAGCTCATGCTCTTAGTTGTTTCACCAGAAAGTTACGGTCCAATCAAAGGTTTACAATGTCATACTAAATGCCATAACCGAAAAAAGAAATCTAGCAACTGCAATTTGGGCAACAAATCGCAGACAAAAGCCAATTGAAAGATGACCACACCAACCCAAATTGCAGTTTCACACCTAAGAACGTCACATTAAATCGAATTTGTGAAACTACAAACAAACTATCATATGAATGGGCGAGGAAAAAGAGAAGCAATCAAGAGAGCTTGAAGTGCGAGGAAAAAGAGAGGCAATCCTCCAGACCGGCCAAGGTTGGATATGTCCAAATTGATACCGAATAAAAAAAAAAAATTGGGAGAGGGGTGAGATAAGGTCGATTGGATAAGAAAAACTCATTAAAGAACTTAACAAAATGAAAATCGTCATTTATTTCATTGACAATCACTAATCAATCACGAATCTTTCTAAGCCGAACCTGCCTATAAATATCTTCCATAGAAATTTGTGCGGTCAAATTCGAAAGTTTGAAGTCGGATAGCTTATGCAAAGAAGAAACATCCTAGGCAAAATTGATGGCGTCCTGTAAAATCCGTGCTTGTCGTCCTAATGTAGCTTCTCTCTTGTATATAGAGCTGCAACGTGGCCAACATCAGTGTACCATTATCTCAGAGACTGCAGAACTATACTTGCTAGAACAGCTACAGAAGTTGACATGTGATTGATCACAGGGTCACCATCTGAGCAAATTAACATGCCTTGAATTTGGAAGAAATCAAGTGGACGGACTCGCATACCGCATGGCATCCACTTTCCATCCAATAGGATATTTTTCTTTTCCAAAAAAAAAGTCAAGTCATAAGCATCAAGTATTTTGTTTTTCTTGTTGAGGCAAAAGACTCCAAGCTGCTCTTAGTGCGGTCCATACAGCATCCACGCTACACTTGCATCGGAGACGCCTCAAACAAATTGAGACTAACAATACAAAGGAAGTCCTTCAGTAAGCATCGCGCTTTTAGTAATTTTTATATCACTTTATATTTGCATTGTCGTGCAAAGAAGACGACGGTTGTGGTCGTCTTCGATCACGGCCACCATGGCGATGGCGGTGGTTGCAATCCTTAGATCTAGGGATTTTCATTTCAGTCTTTTAATCTCTTTTAATCTTTTTATTTTTAAAATTTTAATGAAATTAATTTTTATTTATTTATTTTACAGCCTTTTTCTTGTAATGTACCAAACACTTGATAAAATTAAATACATCCACATTACTATCTAGGGAATTTATTATTCCATTTTGTCCAATCTTATCCCCATCTTTGTCTTGACTATCAAGCACAACCTTAGAGATTGCACATGTTCTCAAACCCGGTAAAATAATAATTTGTCAGGGATTACTAGTTTGAGAAATCTTCGCTACAATGTCGGAGGGAAAGTGAACTGTCAATTTAGACTGACAGAAGCACAATTCAAGCACAAAAACGAGCAGCATGCTGCCCTGTTTTATCCACCACAGAAATGCACTGAAGTAAAATCTTAAAAACCTAATGTACAAGCAAGAACAACGGAGACAAAACAATGCTTTTCCAGATAAATTTTTCAGGGAGGAAGGTAGGTTGGAAACATGAAGTTGAATATACCTCAAATTGGGGCATTTCCGGCCAATCGAGCCAAGAGCGCTCGGGGTGCAGCACAATAAGTTCAGCTCGCCAATATGCGGGATGAGGAAGCCTTCGAGTGCTCAATAATTCACTCGGAGGCAATTGACCGTGAGGCTCGCGATGCCTCTACACACGAAGAGAACGCTATCGACTGTTTGAACATCCAGTGGAAAGTCCCACCAATTTTTCCGCACAATTCCAGATCCAAAATCACAAACCAAAAGCCGCGCGATGGACTAGATTACAAACTCTATACATCGATGCGACTATGCTTGTATAAACCATGCTCCAACAATGAATGTCGTGCTATGCGAATGCGGAGAGAACTTCGAACTGACCACGAGCTGGAGAGAGGAGAGAGAGGAGAGGGCGGGAGCGACAACGGAGCGTAGGGTTTTGGAGACGCATGCGGAGGATGAGAGGGACTCCACATCCAGCTTGAGAAGGATGTCATGGATGAGAGAGAGAGTGGAAGGGCGTCGAGTCCGCTGCTGCTAGTTCCGCCATCGCTCGTTGTCGTCGTCGTCTTCTTCGAGCTCGTACCTCTAGGATTACTGGAATTCGAAGTTTCCATCGGAGGCCTGAGCATTGATTGGGATTCTTCAAGAGAGCGAGCGAGAGTCGTGCGAAAGTGCTTTGGGAAATTTTTTTCTGCTTATATTTTAGGATAAACGCAGCAATCCCTGATCTTTTTTTTTTTTTTATAAATACTCAAGAGAAAATGATATAAATAGTTTCTTGAATTTTAGTCTAATCTGCACTATAATCCATTAATTTCTAATTTGTTCAGTGTGATCTTTGAACTATCGATAAATATTCAATATAGTCCATTGCTTGCTTAATTGACAAATTGAGAAGATTTTATTTCACTTGTGGATTTGAAACTTCGTTTGATGCTTACAAAATCCTGCCTTTAAATGTCATTATGTTTTATCAAGTTTACTACAAAGCGTTTATTAAATTTACTACAAAGCGACACTCGTGAGATTGCTAAGGTAATATTCTAGTGATCCGGTATTGAAATGTTGATGGCAATATGTAAAATGATTTCAATAATTGAGCAAGTGCCCCGAGACATTTGTTAAGTAATTGGTTCAAAAGATTTTTTATTTTCAAAACACTGCTTTCTTATAGCGTGCATAATTCAAGTTTTGCAACTATTGAGCATGCTCGACATGTGTTTTAAGGAACTTGTTATATTTGAATCTTATCGGTGGCTTACATGATTTGCAAGTGTCACAGCCAAGAGGTTTTGGTAGCTAAAGGACCGTATATTGTCGCGGAGGACCTCCTGTGCTCGCTTGGATTCCCGACAAGACTTATTCCAGAACTTTCCAAGAGCGGGCGATATGGTAATTGAGCTGTATTATAGAAGTCTGTGTCAGTAGTTGGTAAATATGGCAGTGTGATCTCGTCCGCCGAATTAAAAGTTTATCAACGGATGTAATCTGAGGGTCTCTAGTATAAGAAGAGATGCCCTCCCCCTCATTTGTATCCATCCAACCATTTCAGTTTATAAAATGTTAATTTCTTTCCAGAGCTCCTCTCTCTATAGAAGCTTTCTCTCTCTATGATCCGGGTGAGCGAGTGTGCGATCGACTAAGGCTTGACTTAGGCGATCCAAAAGAGCTTGAGTCGCCGCGCGGTTACGATCCCAATTGATCGGCTCGTGACACAAGCATGAATAATATTGAGCTAATGTAAATATTTGACAAATTTACCAAGTAAATTCATAGATAGAGACTAGTAAAATCCAAATGGAAGTCGGTAACATAATGAAGAACAGCCTTGCAACATGGACTAATCTGATGTTTTCTTACATGGAAAGAAAGGCGCCATATTGAAAAATTAGTCTAAAAAACAAATTTAACTATTTGACAGGCATAACAATATTGTACCATTATGCAACTTCGCCCCCATGAAGTTCGACACTAACTTTACGAAGAAGGGATCGATTAGTAAAGTTTACCACATGCTATAACAATCTATATATTTCGAATGACTGGTACTATGCTACACCTTCCTAAGTCTCCAAGTCTAGATCCTTCCCTAAACATATATTTGTATGTTGCTTTATTGTATGAATCTGCCCTTCGATTAGGACATTGATCTTTTGCCTAGCCAAAAAAAAAATATATATATGAAAAAAATGTGAAAGAAATCGCACGGGTCGGTCCGGAGCGCGGCGAAATTAAAACAGAAAAGATGGAGGTCCGGGGCTGGATCTCGGGCCTAAAGGACACCCCCGTGGACGGAATGGGAGATCCACTCTTGCAAGACAAACCTTGCATCCAGTCCAAAGAACACCTCCTAAAGGCCCACTCCCCCTCCCAAGCCAATCTTGATGCCCCCACTTGGGTCACAAGCCTCCGTTATGAAACTCGGCGACCAACGTTTCATCTGCAGACTCAATATAAAGTGCTAGTGCTGACACATTCTTCCGATGTGGGATTCTCAGCAAATTTCTTGTTTGTCATCCACGCCAAAAAAACTTTACATATAAGTGCACATCTTTGCCAATATACACATTGTTCCCCTATTTTGAATTCCGCGCTTCCCTGTCGCTCTTCTTGCTTTTCTCCAAAGCTATCTTTGCTCTCCTTCAATTCGGATGTTCTCTGGATGGTCTTGGTTCTCCACCGTCTTCTCCAAAGACACGTCCTAGTCGAAGTCCATTGATTAGACTGAGCTGAGTGAGGTTCTTCATGATTAGACTGAGCTGAGTGAGGTTCTTCATGGAGATTGCACCCTAGGTCTTCTACGATGATGGTAGTGACAAGAAAGGGTAATCTCGGTTTCTTGGGTTCTTTCGGTTCAATTTTTTGGTCCGATGGTTCGGTTTGATTTTTCAGCACAGCCTCAGCCTCTATGAATATGCACTGTGTAATTGCAAAAGAACAAATACTTCCTAAGTTTGAAGTAGGAGGACAATAAAATTTTGAACTTTAGACACTTCACCATCACTAACAATCTAGAGTGAAAGAAAATTTTTCAACATCTTTGAAATAGAATTTAAGATGTTCTTGCTTGTACTCTCTTGATTATAATTCCGTTGATAATTACAATTTTGGATTAGATGAACCAGCAGCAAGGAAATCTTCTAAGTCAAAATCTCCCTTTTTCTTCTTCAAGCATCTAATTGAGGGAAAAAAAAAATCAAAATTTTCTCACCAATTCAAGAAACACAAGACCCTTTTCCTAACCTTGAAAACAAAAGTGAAAGATCATCTGAAAACCTCCTAGGAAAAATCAGATTTTACTTAGCAATTCAAAACCAAAACCCAAACAGGTAGAAACTCAAGACACGCCCTCCCCTAATTGCACAAAGAAAAGCAAAAACAAAAACAAAAACAATCCCATCTGGTGATCAACTTCGGTGCACAATCTCGGTGTGGAAGACTCCCGACTCGAGAGAAATGGAAAAAGGATTGAGAATGAGAGATGAAGAGTTAAAGGGGAAAACTAAATAGACAATTTCTTTTTCTTTAAAACTTTTATTCAGATAATAATAATTTAATAGTTGAGTTAAATTATTTAAGGCAAAATAAAGTAAAAAGAAAAAAGAAAAAAAAAGAGTTGATTAAGGAAGCATATAAAGTCAAAGCCCGCTCCAAATTCACCAGGCTATCGAGCCAACTTAATGCTCCACTCGGGTCGCAATCCCTCGTTACCGAGCTCGGCGATTCTCCACCCATGTGCAAATTAATATATAGCGTCGGTGGCATACACATTCTTCCGACGCGGGGCCTTTGGCAAATCTAAACAGGTTTCTTTATTTGTTATTTATAACAAAGAAACAAGAACACACGTAGGTGGACGCCTGCTATTTATTTCGAACACCGCAAAGGCCATCTGACACAGCAACAAAGCGGTGTTTTAGGGAAAGCAATTACAAGAGTGAATTTTCTTCTCTAGAGAAACGCAAATTGTGGCAAGGTGTGAGCCGATTGATTTATCCACTAAGGCTATATTTAGTTATCTAGATTTCTAATTAAGATAAGAATAGACATAATAAGATATAGATTCAAGAATTTTGTTAAATCTTATCCATCATTAGGGACTAGCAATAATAAAGTCAAATATATTCATTTATTGTTTGATAGAAACAATATATAATTGTAAATAAATCTAACAGTTATACAAACTGATATTATAAGAATCTCTCATGACACTCTTGTCTATTTCATTTTTTATTTATTTTTTTGTTTTTTTATTATATTTTTTTCATCTTTTTTTTTTTTTTCAATTCTTTTCTTTGCTTTATTTATTTTTCCCCTTGCATCATTCTCTAATAAAATTTTATTAAATAGTAAACTGTGCTAATATACCTAAAATACTAAAATTTCTTAAAATGTAATAAAAATGAATACTCAATATATATATATATATATATATATATATTAAAATTATATTATAAGATCGAAATAAACTCACATATATAAATAAGAACAAGATTAAATAAAAAAATGAAATTTTTGTTTTTCTATTATCTTGAATTTTTATACTAGAATTCAAATATTATTTTAATTTTATTAATTTAAGATTTTTTTTTTTTTTTAAATAACTTCAATGTTATAGATATTAGAAATCATATCCATATATATCCAACCTTTCCTATAAGATAATTTTATCCAAGTTATATCCCTCTTATATTCTATTTTTTCCTATCTTGAGCATATACTAGATACATGATAAAATAACTTTTATTTTATCTAAATATTATCTTGATTGCCAAACATGGCCTAAAGGTTAAATACTAGTGGATGTTGTTGAGGCTATCTGATTCCACCATAGTCTTCCTTGATTTTAACATAAGACACGTCTTTAATACCATTTATGATGAGCTATTTAATAATGTGACTAGATCTGGGAGATTAGCTTCAAATCATGTCCGTGAACCATAAAGGGTTTGAAATATAATCAATTCAAAGTTGGTGGAATTAGTCAGGAGCGTCAAAAGATTTTTGAGTTCAAGAATCAGAGATTATTTGCTCAAATCCCGATGACTAAATAAGTGTGCATTACTTTGGATTAGGGACACCAGCTTGAACTTAGCTAGCTTATAAATAGTACGGGGTGAACTCTCGATAACTGGATTTTTATGCTCATGTCCCGACTGATTACCATGCCACCAGCCTTGCCCCCGCATCGATGGGCCTGAACAAAAGGCATGATCCCATTGGCAGCGGTCGTGACCACCGCACAAATTGCACGGGCCCAGTTTGCGTGACAGTAAATTCAGCCTGAGGCGGGATTGCACTGAAATTCTCCCTCTTTTCGGCTTGGTGTCAAGTAGATCAGGCTAAAAGATCCACTCTTGTTTCATGCATTTTTCTTTTGTATGACACGGCCATATTACATAATAAAGTAGCGTTTCAATTCAATCATTCGACACCGACCAAAAAAAAAAAAAAATTCAGTCATTCAACATAGGGTCAAGTACAAACACGCTACTCGGTTCTTGGAATCGCCATCGACAATGGTCGATTCTTGATTTTCTTGTTTTTCTTGCTTTTTAACGAGGAAGATGGACAATTCTCTCTTTTCGAAGAGTCTCTCTACCTTTTGGGGTAGCTCAAAACCCTAACATTCCCTAAAACCCTAACCCTCCCCCACCCACATACCATAAAAACGCTAACCCTTTACACTCGCCCGCTTCAATCATCCCTCACCGATTGGATTATCTAATCCCAAAGCTTGAATCCTTTTAGCTCGGCTGCCATGGAAGAGGCAGAAGACTCAAAGCAACGAATGGCGTCTCTTCGCAAACGATTAGGGAGAATGTGGTCAGCCAACATCATCAAGCCAATGGAGAATATAGCCTCTAAGGAGAAACTGAAGGAATGCAAACAATCTCTCCTTGGATAGCTACACACAAACCCAAAGGTTAACTTTCAGGCGTTTCAAAACACAATGAGAAAAGCTTGGAGGCTAGAAAGTGTGGAGATAACCCAATTACGACCTGGTATTTTCTATTTCACTTTTGAAACTGAGATTACTAAGAACAAGATAATGGACTCAGGTCCTTGGTCCTTTGCAAACCACCTGCTTGTCTTAAAACCATGGGAACCGAATATTCCTCCCCAATGCTATGATTTTAACTCATGTGAAATCTGGGTTCATATTCATGGGCTGCTATGTGAATGGATTACGGAAGATGCGGTTTGCTAGATAGCAAGTAATATTGGAGTGGTTTCGGCTATTAAAATCGAAACAAAAGGTAATGCCTCTATCAAAACAGAAAAAGCGAGAGTGAAACTTAACTTATTGTGCCCTCTACAATCAGGTTTTATTATCAGTAATGCAGGGCAAAAAATCTGGCTTGATTTTAAGTATGAGAGGCTATCACATTACTGCTACTCATGTGGAAAGATAGGGCACTATGCTACCTATTGTGAGGAGGTGCTGTTTAAAGAATAAAATTTTGATACAAAGGATGGGCATATGTTTGGCTCGTGGTTAAAGACTGAGAATCAGGAAAATAGCCCTTATTGGAAAAAATTTTATGGAGTTAAGGAGAATGCCAATAAGGAAGAAGAAGTTGCCCTAGAAACTCCGTCAAACCCGAGACAAATTATGCTATATGAACCACAGACATCTAGTACTCAGAAGCAACCAAACAACAACATTATGGAGAAGGGAAAGGAGATACTTACGGAAGAATGCTATGTTGAGATGCAGGAATGCCAAATGACTGAAACAATCCCACCTTTTGTCATGATTCCTACATAGACAGAGGTAATTACAGCATTGGTCCCAGTTTCTCAGAAGAAAAAACTTTGCAAAAAAGAAAATTTCAAGTGGTAAAAAAGCAAGGTACAATCCTTATGATACTTAGCAACCTAACATATTGGAAATTGATGAAACCCAGCTACTTGATACACCTATCAAGTTGGTAGTAGAGATTGAAAAAAGGGCTCTGGTGGCTAGCTCGAATAAGCCATCGAGTTACAAATGAATTTCCTATGTTGGAATTGTCAGGGGTTGGGCACACCCCTGAAAATTCAAGCCATCCAAGCCCTAGTGGTTGAGGAGAGGCCCAGTTTGATGTTCTTAATGGAAACAAAAAATCAAGAAAAAATGGTATTTCATTTAAAACGACGTTTGCAGTTTCAAAATTTGTTTGTGGTGAATCCAATGGGGACAGCAGGGGGGTTGGCACTCTTTTGAATTATAGGATTTCAGTTACAGTAGAATCACACTCTTCACACTTTGTGAATGTGATTGGGGAATACATAAGAAGTGGGCAGAGAATGCGAATCACTTTTATTTATGCACCAAACGATTTTCAAGGAAGACTTCATCTTTGGGAGGAATTGGGCCAGATCAGTCACTCGAATAACTTTCCATGGATTTGTGCTGGCGATTTCAATGAAATTCTTTACCTATGGGAAAAAGTTGGTATGCGGTTGGCAGAGAATTACCGCATGAAGGCTTTCCAGGATTTCTTAGATGCTTGTTGCCTCATGGACATAGGGAGCAAAGGGTGTACATTCACATGGTCTAACAATAGGGAAGGGGATGCGTATGTGAAGAAAAGACTAGACCGAGCAGTATGTTCTATGGAGTGGAGAGTCACTTTTTCATAAGTGGAGGTTTATGTGTTACCGGCTATTGGTTCCGACAATAGCCCGTTATTAATTTCTCTATCCCCGGTACAAGAAAAAAAGAAAAAATAATTTAAGTTTGAAACTTTTTGGCTGGAAGAGGCTGAATGTGGGGAAATCATAAGAGATGCTTGGCAAAAGGCAACTGATACAAATGATAACTTGTTGACAAAGCTGAAAAGAGTTTCTGGTGAACTAGAAGTTTGGAGTAAAAAAAGGTTCATGAATGCTCATAAAATAGACTGAAGAAGGAAATCCAGCAACTTACCAACCTTTCGAGTGGAGGGTAGAACCGAGAAAAAGTCCAATTGCTAAAGGAAGAAATAGAAAAATTATGAAGACAAGAAGAAATGTACTGGGGATTAAGATCAAGAATACATTGGTTAAAGTGGGGAGATAAGAATACAAAGTATTTCCATGCTACCACCATCCAGAGATGGCAAAGGAATAGAATTACAATGCTGAAATCTAACAATGAGGAATGGACATGAGATGTTAGCCAATTAAAGCAATCAACGATGAATTTCTTTCAGAACCTTTATACTTCAAAGGTCCCCTGTAGTTTTCATCCAATGCTAGAAAATTGTCACATCATGGTTGGAGAAAAAATAAACAATGCTCTAACAACTAAGGTGACACTAGAAGAAGTTAAGGTAGCAGTTTTCCAATTGGGTTCCACTAAGGCACAAGGGCCTACTGGCCTAAATGGACAATTTTATCAACACTTTTGGGAAGAGGTTCAGCAGGATGTTTTCAAGGAGGTGCAGAATTTCTTTATCTTTGGAATATTAAATCCAAATCTGAACAAGACTCATATATCCCTTATTCCCAAAGTACCTAATTCGGAGAGACTGGAACAGTATCGTCCGATAAGTTTATGCAATTTCAGTTATAAAATCATTTCAAAGTCTTGGCTAATAGGCTAAAGCCTTGGCTTCCAGATTTAATTTGTGAAGAGCAAAGCGCCTTCATTAGTGGACGACAAATTCAAGATAATATATTGATTGTCCAAGAGGTGCTTCATCGACTAAGGGTGAGAAAGAGGAAGAGAAAGTTCCAGGCAAGCTTAAACTAGATATGAAAAAAGCGTATGATCGAATAGAGTGGGATTTCCTAGAAGCTTGCTTGCTAAAATTTGGATTCTGCGCAAAATGGGTGAACTAGATAATGCAATGCGTGTCCACAGTGACGTTCAGTGTCAAATTTCATGGAGAGCCTTTGCCCTATTTTCAACCTTCGAGAGGTATTCGACAAGGTGATCCGTTATCCCCCTATCTCTTTATATTGGTTGCCAATGTGCTATCTTTATTAATGAAAAAAGTAGTGGCGGATGGAACCATCAAAGGAATTCGTTTTAATAGTTTTTGTCCCACTTTATCCCACTTGTTGTTTGCGAATGACTCAATTTTCTTTCTTGATGGGACGATCACCGAATGCCAAAATGTTGCCTCAGTTTTGAGTCAATATTGCTTAGCTTCTGGACAAGCAGTAAATTTAAACAAGTCGGGAATCTTTTTTTGCAAAGAGTGCCCACCAAATTTGAGAAGAAATATGGCGGAAGAACTAAGGGTCCCAAAGATAGGAAAAATGGGCAAATATTTAGGGATTCCATCCGATTGGGGGGAAACAAAAAAACAAATGTTCACTTGGATTATTGCAAGAGTAAATAAGAAGCTTGAAGGCTGGAAGGAAAATTTGATATTGAAAGCGGGAAAGGAAGTCCTCATTAAATCAGTAGTGCAAGCTTTACCTCAATATGCAATGTCGATTTTCAAAATTCCAATATCAATCTGCCGAGCTATTGAAAAAAAGATAGCAGCATTCTGGTGGAAAAATAATGAAAAGCAAACTGGTTTGCATTGGAAAAGGTGGGAAACTTTGAAGTATAGGAAAGATGTTGAACGTCTTGGGTTTCGAGATTTATTGACTTTCAATAAGGCTATGTTGGGAAAACAAGCATGGAGGATTTTCACAAGATCCCTTCTCTTTGTGGAGTCGTTTTCTAAAAGGAATATATTTCCCGAGAGAGAATGTTTGGCGAGCTAGGAAAGGAAGCAGACCTTCTTGGGGATGGCAAAGCCTTATCATGGGTAGAGATGCCATATATCCATCTATTAGATGGGTAGTTGGTAATGGGAAAAAGATTAACATCAAAGAAGACATATGTCTTAAACGGGGATTGATAGGGGGACCTGCAACCCGAAACGAACCTAGAATGGTGTCTGAACTAATTATAAAGGAAGAGGCATGCTGGAACGAGCAACTAGTGCAGGAACTTTTTGATCCAGAGATCAGCAATGAAATCTTAGCAATTACCTTGGGGAGTTTGGAATTGGAAGATAGAATGGTGTGGACACCTTGTAAATCAGGAAGCTTCACAGTAAAAAATGCATATAATAGTAGCAGAGAGGAAACAATCAACCAAACTTCAGAAAAGGCATCGTCCTCCTGTCAGACCCCCAAATCATTGTGGAAGAAAATATGGCAATCCCACACCTACCCCAAAATAAAATATTTTCTATGGAGTGCTTGCCAAAACGCCCTCGCTACCAAGGATAACCTTTTTAGAAGGCAAATCTTACCTCATCCCATTTGCAGTCTCTGTAATCAAAGCCCTGAAATCATAGAACACGCTCTCCTTCTTTGTCCATGGACAAGGAAAATCTGGGAAGATATAACTCTAAACATCAATATCTCAGCCCAAGGTTTATCGCGATTTGATGTATGGTTAGATGAAGTCGAACATACCTCGGCCTCCTTAGAGCTTCTAGTGTTTGTTCTTCGGCAAATATGGAAAGCTCAAAACCACTTTGTTTTTCGAGAGAAAAAACCATATCCAGAGCAGGTAGTTGAGGAAGCTGTTGCGATGCAACGAAATCACGATTGGTGGCTCCCTCCAAAGAAGAAAACCAAAAACGCAGCAAGCTTCTGCCTCCATCAATGGCGGCCACCAAAGCCAGCGGAACTCAAAATCAATATTGATGGAGCCTATCTGCCTGGAACGAACGAAGGTGCAGTGGCAGGTGTTTGTCGTGACAGTTCTAGAAGGCTAATTAACAGTTTTGCAAGATCTATTAAGGCATCTTCAGCGGCTCAAGCAGAGGCACAAGCCATGATGGAAATCCTAACGTACTTTTCCACACGAACTGAAGTACCACTTGAAGTGGAATCAGATCATTCTGATATGATAAGTGCACTTACTTGCGGAGCACAAATCACCTGGGAAGTTCAAGGGCTCATCAAACAAGCCCACTCACTTCTCAAGGCTTTCAAACATATAAAGTTAGCCCATATTAATAAAGAGTCCAATAGAATTGCTGACTGGGTTGTTAGAGCATAGAGTAAAAGCAAATTATCATGAAATTGTGTTTTTCAACCACCCCCGGCCCTCTTAGAGCTTTTCTATTCTGAAGCAAACAAAGTGTATCCACCTACTTATTCCCAGTAATGAAAGTCGTTTCCTTTTTCTGACCAAAAAAAAAATAAAATTCAGTCATTCAAAAAATCAAATTGCAACATTTCTCACATATTGGGGCCTTATGCAATTATCATCCACTTAATGTCGTAATGTGAATAAATCCAGACTTGTCCTCGACTTTTCACTGTGTGCAAATTTGAGGACATTATCTAGGTCCTATAGAATCAAACTTAATCCTTATCAAATGAATCCTTGACTCGTGCTTGAGAAATCATTAGAGGCAAATTTTAGGATATTACACCTATAACTATTTAAAAATCGGTAAATACAACAAAATTTAGAACATTATCATTTGATGCTAATCTTTGGTAGTGGAGATTAGTAATTGGCGTTAATTATTTTATTCAACCCGAAAAAGGAAGTACAACATCAATTTATATTAATCCTTTACTTGTATGGACACGTCAAGATAAGATAAAACTATCTTGCTAAATTATTTAATAGGAATTATACTTTCATCGTTTTTGGTAAGAGTGAAATTCTAGTAAGGCAACCAAGAGGAGAGGAGTAAGTAGGCGGGCAATGAAATTTTGGTGAATTTTCACAATTTGATTGAAGGGTAATAATGAAAAAAAAAATAGATACACAATGATTTGAAATACATGTAGTGATACCATTTATCAGAAAATAAAATAAGAGAAGATGAGTCAAGCACGTAGAGAGGTTTGGCCATTTGACGCCTAGTCTTCTCTTTCAACACTAGCACTTTGCTGAGAATAGCTCCATATCATAAAATACCTTTCACCAAAGGTTGAATCCTTGATTATTATTTGAATCAAGTTCTAAGCAATACGAACAGGAAGCGTAAAACATAACCAAAATGAGAACTAGAGCCAATAACTCTAAAGGAAAGTTGGTATAAGAATTGGAAAGTTAAATTGTCAAATTGAAAAATACATTATTTGTGTAGATGATCGCGGCTTTTACAACAATTCAACCTGACTCGCATAGACTATTACACCATTATGTAGCCGCTTCTCATAAGTTAATATTCAATTAAAAGTTACAGTTGTATATCTATGATTTTCGACTCCATGATCATTCTTTATAATTATACATTCATCTTATCTATATAAGTAGTTACAAATCTTCGCTCAAGCTCACGATTACTTTTTGTGATTACACGTCAATTTTCTCTACGCACTGTTGGTAACACTTTAATCTATGTCTTCATGGCTTTCAATTATCTCCTTTAACACTTAGCCAAGTATCAACCTTCGACTAGTCCTCATCGTGTGTGGATAATGGTATTTGATCATCGATATTCACAATCATTAGCGAGCTCCTTTGCCCCTTAATATTATATCGATAGTATAATCACTCAACACTCAACTCTATATCATCGTTCATATCGAGGGTTAATATCTATGTTTATCAATGGGCTTTTCTTTTATCATCCACACTTGTCGATTAAAATGACTAATGCTGAGCTCTGTATCTGCGTCACAAGATTAAAAGCACTTGATTTTTTTTGGTGTCAATACAGCCTTTTAATCTCCAAAGGCTACCTTAATGTAATGCAAGCATCTGTAGGTTACGACATGACAATGAGAACACAATATTTTTCTCTTTTGAAATGTATAGCATCTTCTACCTCATGGTAGTTCTGTTTTGACCCAAACCCTAAAACCCAATTACATTCACCTCTCGGTACAGACCTTTTGCATTTCCATCTCCCCCCTTGATGTAATCTTCTATGGGATTCTCAATTTCTATGTTTCCTCTTACGACGAATGAATTTCCGTCGAATTTCCAGTACCCTCGAGATCATCCACCTCCGCCTGCTGTGGGATCCCGTTGAAGGTCCAACACTCACGCAATCATCCATCTCCGCCTGGTTTGATATTGCATGCCTTCAATCCCCTTTCCACCTGATTTAGACTTCTTCATGTAAAGTTGCCCTGTTTTAGTCTGTCGAATGGAATCGAAAGACCAGGAGGAATCTTCGCGACTGGCTGCTCTCTGTAACAGATTGGGCCGCCTTTGCACCGAGCAAGAAATTGAAGTCTGGGATGATGAGCCCCAACTTGAAAAATTGGAAGAATGCCGATTAACACTAGTATGGACAATTCTCTCGAACCCATCAATTAATTTCCAAGCTTTCCAAAGTACCTTGAAGCGAGCTTGGCAAACTGACCAAGTTCAAATCTCCCAAAGAGAAGCGAGCATGTACGTTGCTAAATTCCAATCAGCTGCAAAAAAATAGAGAATCCTAGAAAGGGGACCTTGGCTTTTCTCAAGCCAAGTCATCTTTAAGCCATGGATTCCCAATACCCCATTACACTGTTATGATTTTTCTAGTTGAGCATTCTAGGTACAGGTCTTTGGACTGCCTTTGGAATGGTGTATAGACAACATGATTAGCAAGGCGGTTAAACATATTGATTGAGTTTTAGAAGTGAAAGTAGACACAAAGGAGGGTGCAACATTAAGAGCTGGTAGAGCGAGGGTCAAATTGATTCGTATTGATAGAAAGACCCTGTGGCTAGACTTTCGCTATGAACGGCTATCTCATTTTTGCTACTCTTGTGGTAAGTTGGGACATTACGCAATGTACTGTAAGGACTTCCCCTTTGACGAGGCAAAATTAGAAGGTAGAGACAAGATGGCCTATGGCCAATGGCTACGTGCGAAGGTAAGAGAATACAGCCTTTATTGGTAGATCTTCTACAAACCGCAGGACAAACCAAAGCAGACCGAAGAAACAGTACCTGAAACCCCTCCCTCGTTAATTCCAAATGTCCCTTTACTACCCCCACCAGCTATTATTGAAGCAGAGCACCTGTCGAAAGGGATTCAGCGAAGCCATTAGGATGAACCAATGCAAGGGACTTCTGTCACCACAGCGTTGATACCTGCAACAACCAAAATGAAAGGGATTCAGACCCAACTTATGGAATTACAGCAACCAAAGAAGCTAAAAAGTACAAGATTGGCACCAAAAGGGAGTGCTACCAAAAAACTGAAAAGGTATAATCCCTATGAGACAAGGAGTTGGGTACAAGAGAACTTTGATGACACACAACTCATGGAAACACCAGTCTATGCAACAGAGGAAGCTGGACAGTGGGCTATGGTGGCTGGCCCTCAATAGCCACCCATCCACAAATGAAGTTGATTAGATGGAACTGTCAGGGTTTGGGCAATCCCCTAACAGTTCAAGCTCTCAAGGCCATAATGGCCAAGAAAAAGCCCGACAATGTATTCTTAATGGAAATGAAGGACAACGAGATAATGCTTCAAAGAATTCAGTGCCGTTTACACTTCCCCAGCTCTTATATCAACAACCCAGTTTGTCTAGTTGGAGGTTTGGCAGTTTTTTGGAATGATCAGGTCTCCTTAAGTGTAGTTCGCTCAACGCAAGACCTTTTTGATATTATCTTTAGGGATGTGTAGGAAGATAGAACTATGCACATCACATGTATTCATGCTCCTTCCATCTATCAAAATCGCCAACTTCTATGGGATGAGATAAGGGAGATAAGTTACTCTAACACTTTACCTTGGGTCTATGCCAGCAACTTTAATGAAATAATCTATCCATGGGAAAAGGTAGGAAAGCGGAAAGAAGACCCATATTGACTATTTTCGTTTAGAGCTGTCCTAAATGATTGCTCTCTCATGGAATTAAAAAGCAAAGGCTGTGCATTTACTTGGATGAACAACTGCAAAGGGGATGAGTTAGTGAAAGAATGATTGGATCGGGTGATGTGCACGTTGGATTGGCGTTTATTGTTCCCTGAAGTTGAAGTTTATGCATTGCCTGCTGTGGGATCTTACCACAGTCCTTTACTTCTAAACACTTCAGCAACTTATAGAAAACGAATGAAGCCTTTTTATTTTCAAAGATTTTCGGAACCAAGATGAAGAATGCCGAGAGATTATTTCCATAGCATGTAATTCAGAGCAGGGACAAGATTCTGGTTTGATACCAAAATTAAAGGCTATCTTAGAAGCTTTGGCTAGGTGGAGCGATTAAAATTTTCAATGGGACATCTCAAGGTGACCGCCTTACAACAACAACTACAGAATCTTATAAACCATCAGCATTGCAACTTTGACAGAGTGGCAGCGTCAAATTTGCGAGAGGAAATCAGACGGACTTGGCAACAAGAAGAACAATATTAGGCTATGCATTCCAAGATTAACTGATTGAGATTAGGAGATAAGAATATAAGATTTTTCCATGCAACTACACTTCAAAGGAGGCAAAGGAATAGAATTAGCATGTTGCAGGAGGACCACCAGAACTGGTGCGTGACCCTCAGACTCTACAAGAAATGACGTCCGACTTCTTTACAAGATTATATACAACAATGGGTTATCGAGACTACGGACCTATGCTTGATGAATGCCCACAAGTTGTTACCACAGAGATGAATGACTAGTTAACAGCTTTGGTCACGGTTGAGGAAGTTCGCAAGGCAACCTTCCAGTTGGGAACGACAAAGGCTTCAGGCCTTGATGGCTTAAATGGATTGTTTTATCAAACTCACTGGGAGGTCATTAAAGATGATCTTCTTCTCTCAGTGCAAAACTTCTTTAGGTCAGGGGTGATGCTTAGTACTCTAAATCGGACCATTATTGCTTTGATTCTTAAGACACCTCACCCAAAAAGAGTGGATCAATACTGCTTAATCAGCCTATGCAACTTTGCATACAAAATTATCTCAAAGGTAATTGCAAATCGCCTAAAACCTTGGTTACCTCATATGATTTCTATGGAATAGTCGGCCTTTGTGAGTGGACGCCAGATTCAAGATAATATTTTAATCGTTCAAGAAGTTTTTCATCAATTTAAGACCCGGAAGCAGACACGAAAATTCAACACAATCCTCAAGACGGATATGCAAAAGGCGTATGATAGAGTTGAATGGGATTTCCTTCATGACTATTTACTCAAATTGGGATTCCATCCAAGATGGGTTCAGTGGGTAATGCAATGCATCACAACAACATCCTTTAGTGTAAGATTTAATGGTGAGCATCTACATTATTTCCATCCGACTCGGGGACTCCAACGGGGTGATCCTCTCTCTCCATATATATTTATTCTAATGGCGAATGTTTTATCAAGTCTTATTAACCAAGCTATCAACATGGGACACATACATCAAGGGTATTAAGTTAAACAGGTGGTGTCCTACCTTGTCCCACCTATTTTTCGCTGATGATGCAATTTTTTTCCTAGATGGTAACATTCAGGAATGCCAGAACCTTGCTAACATATTGAATCAGTATTGTGTGGCCATGGGACAAGTCGTGAACCGCAACAATTCTAGAATGCTTTTCAGCAAGCATTGCCCTTTAAGTCTATAGGAAAATTTGGCGCGTGAGTTCAGAACGCCTGTGCTGCAACGGTATGGAAAATATTTGGGCATGCCATATGATTGGGGCCGCTCAAAAAGAGAGATGTTTTCTTGGATTTTAGGAGAGTAAATGCAAAATTGGAGGGCTGGAAAGAAAGATTAATCTCCAAATGTGGTAAGGAAATTCTTATCAAATCTGTTGTACAGGCACTTCCACATTACGCCATGTCAATCTTTAAATTTCCCCTGTCTCTTTGCAAATCAATTGAAAAGAGTATTGCTAGATTTTTGTGGTGGAATGATAATAACAAAGCAGGAATTCATTGGCAAAAATGGGAAGTTCTAAAGAGCAGCAAGGACAATAGAGGCCTAGGATTCCGTGATCTAATAGAATTTAACAGGGCTATGCTTGGGAAGCAAGCCTGGCGATTACTATAGCAGCCTCAATCTTTATGGAGTCAAATCATGCAAAGGACTTCCGGTCAGCGGATAGAGGAACTCGGCCATCCTGAATCTGGTAGAGCATTCTAATTGGCAGAGATGCAATTATACCACACATGAGATGGTCAGTTGGTGATGGGAAAATGATCAGAATCCGTGAAGATAGGTGGTTACCTATAGGGATTCTTGGTGGACTTGCGACAAGAGCGGAACCAATGATGGTGGCTGATTTCATTGATCATACCCACCACACTTGGAACATCCCTCTGCTCTACCGGTTTTTAGATGATCAGGCCATAGCAGAAATTCTTACCATCCCAATAAGACCTCTCTATGCCAAAGATCAATTAGTCTGGACGGCCATGAAACATGGCAGGTACCCTGTGAAAAGCAACTATCGTGCTCTCACCGAGACTACAAGCAACCATAGCAGTAACAACACATCGACTTCTTACCAAAACCCCAGGATATTATGGTGAAGAATCTGGACAATGAAAACAGTACCAAAAATTCGAACCTTCCTATGGTCTATTTGCCAAAACGCACTAGCAACCAGAGCAAATTTATTTCAGCGACACATTATCACAAATCCCTTCTATAAACTCTGTCATCAACACACTCCAGAAACCCTAGAGCATCTATTCCTATTCTGTTCATGGACTAGGGCTGTTTGGGCTCACCCACAGATCAACATCAAACCATTGCCTCATACAGTTCAACGATTAGACGCATGGCTAACAAAAAGGGTTACAACACCTAAAATCTTACCTGGATTGGAAACCATAGCCAATGTCTTATGGCAGATCTAAAATGGGGGAAGAGAAAGTCAAGTCTTCACCAAGGACCTGTTGTTAATAATTTAGCCAAGCTCCCTGTCCTAAATTCTTACCCCAGCTTACCAAGCTCCTAAAGAAGCAAACGTTGCTTGTTCCTATTTCGACTACACTCCAGCCACAGATATGTTTATCACCATCTTCAGCGGATTCATTGACATCATCAGCATCTGTTGGCAGGTGAACTTGGGCAAGTTGAATGCAGAGATTTCTGGTCCAAGTAAACTACTACATCCGAACATCAGCACCAACCTTCAATGTCCCTAGCTAGTCGACAAATTGATTGTACTAATTGAGTATAAATTAGTACAAACAAAAAGGCAAAACTAATTCACAAAGTAAAGCTATCAGCAGCTTAGCTCATTGCAATAAAATAGTACAAAGAAAAGCGGAGGACTTTCGGTCACGGTAGAACTATCGGTTAGACCATTTTGCAACTTTTCAAGAAGCAAACAAACCATCCTTTCTTCTTCAGGAATCTATATCGGGAACCCCATGCTGCCAAGTAACTATTCTTTGGGTGAAGGCTAGTAATTTACCTCTAGCTTATAACTGCAAAGCCAAGTTGCAGTAAAACAATCAACTAAAAGGATATTGATTGTACCAAGGAAAGAAATAATCAAAACTGACATTAACCAAAGAAGGTACAGCCCTCCAAATGCTGTGATTTTTATGCAAAAATTTTCGTACTCTGTCACTGTTGCTTTTATACATCGGCTCCACAAGTTTTGTACCGGCTATTCCTAAGATGCTAGTGAACTAGAGAGTAACCGAGGTTTCACATGTCAAAAGGTTGGAGATCCGGGGTGGATCGAGTTCGCTTGGCCTCGAAGGACATGCATGTAACGGTCCCGGACACTACATGTCCTTCGCCCGCCGACAAAAAAATGTGGAAGGAATCGCACGCGTCGGTCCGGAGCGCGACGAAATTAAAACAGAAAAGATGGAGGTCCGGGGGCTGGATCTTGGGCCTAAAGGAAACCCCCCTTGGACGGGATGGGAGATCCGCTCTTGCAAGACAAACCATGCATTCAGTCCAAAGAACACCTCCGATAGGCTCACTCCCCCTCCCAAGCCAATCTTGATGCCCCCACTTGGGTCACAAGCCTCCGTTATGAAGCTCGGCGACTAACTTCCATCTGTAGACTCAATATAAAGTGCCGGTGCTGACACATTCTTCCGATGTGGGATTCTCAGCAAATTTCTCGTTTGTCATCCACGCCAAAGAAACTTTACATATAAGTGCACATCTTGAATTTTTATACTAGAATTCAAATATTATTTTAATTTTATTAATTTAAGATTTTTTTTTTTAAATAACATCAATGTTATAGATATTAGAAATTATATCCATATTTATCCAACCTTCCCTATGAGATAATTTTATCCAAGTTATATCCCTCTTATATTCTATTTTTTCCTATCTTGAGCATATACTAGATACATGATAGGATAACTTTTATTTTATCCTAAATATTATCTTGATGGCCAAATACGGCCTAAAGGTTAAATACTAGTGGATGTTGTTGAGGCTATCTGATTCCACCATGGTCTTCCTTGATTTTAACATAAGACACATCTTTAATACCATTTATGATGAGCTATATTTAATAATGTGACTAGATCTGGGAGATTAGCTTCAAATCATGTCCATGAACCATAAAGGGTTTGAAATATAATCAATTCAAAGTTGGTGGAATTAGTTAGGAGTGTCAAAAGATTTTTGAGTTCAAGAATCAGAGATTATTTGCACAAATCCCGATGACTAAATAAGTGTGCATTACTTTGGATTAGGGTCACCTGCTTGAACTTAGCTGGCTTATAAATAGTACGAGGTGAACTCTAGATAACTGGATTTTTATGCTCGTGTCCCGACTGATTACCATGCCACCAGCCTTGCCCCCGCATCGATGGGCCTGAACAAAAGGCATGACCCCATTGGCGGCGGTCGTGACCATTGCACAAATTGCACGGGCCCAACTTGCGTGACAGTAAATTCAGCCCGAGTCCCTCTTTTTCGCTCGGTGTCAAGTAGATCAGGCTAAAAGATCCACTCTTGTTTCATGCATTTTCCTTTCGTATGACATGGCCATATTACATAATAAAGTAACGTTTCAATTCAGTCATTCAAAAAATCAAATTGCAACATTTCTCACATATTGGGGCCTTATTTAATTATCATCCACTTAATGTCATAATGTGAATAAATCCGGACTTGTCCTCGACTTTTCACTGTGTGCAAATTTGAGGACATTATCTAGGTCCTACAAAATCAAACTTAATCCTTATCAAATGAATCCTTGACTCGTGCTTGAGAGACAACAAAATTTAGAACATTATCATTTGATGCTAATCTTTGGCGGTGGAGATTAGTAATTGGCGTTAATTATTTTATTCAACCCGAAAAAGGAAGTACAACATCAATTTATATTAGTCTTTTACTTGTATGGATACATCAAGATAAGATAAAACCATCTTGCTAAATTATTTAATAGGAATTATACTTTCATCCTTTTTGGTAGGAGCGAAATTCAAGTAAGGCAACCAAGAGGAAAGGAGTGAGTAGGCGGACAATGAAATTTTAGTGAGTTTTAACAATTTGATTGAAGGGTAATAATGAAAAAAAAAAAAAGATAAACGATGATTTGAAATACATGTAGCGATGCCATTTATCAGAAAATAAAATAAGAGAAGATGAGTCAAGCCCGTAGAGAGGTTTGGCCATTTGACACCTAGTCTTCTCTTTCAACACTAGCACTTTACTGAGAATAGCTCCATATCATAAAATACCTTTCACCAAAGGTTGAATCCTTGATTATTATTTGAATCAAGTTCTAAGCAATACGAACAGGAAGCGTAAAACATAACCAAAATGAGAACTAGAGCCAAAACTCTAAAGGAAAGTTGGTATAAGAATTGGAAAGTTAATTTGTCAAATTGAAAAATACATTATTTATGTAGATGATCGCGGCTTTTACAACAATTCAACGTGACTCACATAGACTATTACACCATTATGTAGCCGCTTCTCATAAGTTAATATTCAATTAAAAGTTACAATTGTATATCTATGATTTTCGGCTCCATGATCATTCTTTATAATTGTACATTCATCTTATCTATATAAGCAGCTACAAATCTTCGCTCAAGCTCACGATTACTTTTTGTGATTACACGTCAATCTTCTCTACGCACCGTTGGTAACGCCTCAATCTATGTCTTCTTTCAATTATCTCCTTTAACACTTAGCCAAGTATCAACCTTCGACTAGTCCTCATCGTGTGTGGATAATGGTATTTGATCATCGATATTCACCATCATCAACGAGCTCCTTTGCCCCTTAATATTCTATCGATAGTATAATCACTCAACACTCAACTCTATATCATCGTTCATATCGAGGGTTAATATCTATGTTTATCAACGGGCTTTTCTTTTATCATCCACACTTGTCGATTACAATGACTAATACTGAACTCTGTATCTGCGTCACATGATTAAAAGCCCTTGATGTTTTTTGGTGTCAATACAGCCTTTTAATCTCCAAAGGCTGAATTATACGGATCCCGAGTTACAGATTCATCGAGTAAGAGATTTAGCACTTATATTTTATGTTTTATCATCACTTATATTTTATATTTTCTGCCATCCAATCAGACAAAGACGTAAGGAATTAAATATGTATATTATCATCAAAATCATCGAGTAAGAAATTTTGCGACAAGAATTGTCTCCATTGTTTGATAAAATTCACAACGTAAATAAAGTAAGGTAATGGAATAAACAGAAGTTATAATCTTTACAAATATACCGCATTGTAGCAAGCGACAGATAACCATGAATTCGACAATCCGCAAACACTCAAGCTCACACGCTCACATGCCTAATTATAGAAAAAAAAAAATCTCTAATTTTTTATTCTGTAAAGCACGAAAAAAATTGTCTAATACATTGAAAAAATCAAATAAATACTTTGCTAAGCCTACACGGCACTAGAATATCAGAAAGTAACCTTAACCGGCAAAGAATTTGGAAAAATAAATAATGAAAAATGACATAAAATTGGAAAAGTGCCTAGAAACACGCTTAAACGATGGCTGAGGTCCGAAATGACTGCAAATGGGCAACCCAATTTGGCTCGCAACATACAGCTGCAAACTTTCCAAACAATATTACAGGCTCCATAACTCTTCCTAAATAAAAAGTCACGGCCGTTTTCTCGTGTGCTACACAGAATTCCGCCCTAAGCCCACCTGTTAAATTCATACCCATCCTTTTTTTTTTTTGGTCGAAAAGATAGATTGTATTATATAGTCAATAAACTACAACCAGAAGCTATAGCATCCGCATACACAAGGTCTTGTAGAACAAAAGGAGGGAAAATATTCCGCCGGGCCGATCGATCTCGCTATGGGCCTTAGCAGCCCAATCTGCCACTCCATTTGCCTCTCGTCAATAGTGTCGAAGCTACAAATTAGGGTAATGGGAAAGCAGAGCGTCGACTTCAGCAAACAGAACGCGTTCTTCCCACGGCGGCGCCCTCCTTTCATTAATAGTTTCAATCAAAAGCAGGCAATTTGATTGAATTACAAGATGTTGATTGTTGATGCCTTGGTGCAGCAAATGATGAAGAGTAAAGGTAAGCACCTGAACCTCCGTTTGAAACGCAGAAGCGACTGGGAAACTTCTAGTAAATACATCTGTAAGTATTCCCTAGTGATTTCGACTCACACACACCAGTGTTCCTTCTTTACTACTAGGCTAATAAGCACCGTCTATGTTGCATTTCAGGGTTCCGTGATTGGGGGGTCTCCACAAATGTGCCGTGTTAAGAACAGGATCATCTGTTCGCTGACGGCTTGGGTCGGAGATGTGGTAGATTCGAGTCTGTACAATGGCGTCCTCCACTGCAAGGGTCGGATCTGGTCGCTGTTGGCAGAAGATATAGTTGTTGCACATATGCCAAATCTGCCATAAGACATTAGCTATGGTCTCCAGTCCAAGTAAGAGTTTCGATTTTGTTACTCTTGCTGTGATCCATGCATCAAAGTGTTGCACTGTATGAGGCGATATCATTATATTGAGCTGAGGATGACTCTAGACACCCCTGGTCCATGAGCAGAAGAAAAATAGGTGCTCTAGGGTTTCCAGAAAATTTGATTGCAGATATTGCAAATAGGATCAGGGGTTATGTGTCTGTGAAATAGATTTGCTTTGGTTGCAAGTGCGTTTTGGCATGCTCTCCATAAGAATGTGCGGATTTTTGGTGCTGTTTTCATTGTCCAGATCCTTCGCCATAGTATTCTGGGGTTCTAGTAAGAAGTCGAGGCTTGTTGACTGCTCTGTTTATTTGCTGTGTTGATGATAGTGTTGTAGTTGCTTTTCACTGTGTAACGGCCATGCTTTATGGCCGTCTAGACTAAATGATCAATAGCATAGAGGGGTCTGACAAGAATTCTAAGTATTTATGCAATGATCTGATTGTCGAAACTTTGTTTGATAAGAGGAAGGTTCCAGGTATGGTGGATAGGGTCTATAAGATCAGGTCCGCCTATAGTCCCGATAGATAACCACCTATCCTCACGTATCTTGATCAATTTTCCATCACCAATAGACCATCTTACATTCGGTAGAATGGCCTCTCTACCAATCAGAAGGCTCTGCCAGCCCCAGGATGTTCGAGTTCCTTTATCCGCTGATTGGAAGTCATTTAAATGAAAGTACAACCCCTTGAAAATTTGACTCCACAAAGATAGAGGTTCTTGGATTAAACGTCAACCTTGCTTTCCAAGCATTGCCCTATTAAATTCTATAAGGTCTCGAAAGCCTAGTTCTCCATTGTCCTTGCTAGTTTTGAGAACATCCCATTTCTACCAATGAACTCCTCTCCTGCTATTGTCGTTCCTCCACCAAAAACTAGAAATTCTCTGCTCAATTAATTTACAAACAGATAGGGGAAGCTTGAAGGTGGACATGGCATATTGTGGAAGAGCATGTACAACAGATTTAAGCAGTATTTCCTTTCCTCCCTTCGATAATAATCTTTCTTTCCAACCCTCCAATTTTGCATTTACCCTCCCTAATATCCAAGAAAACATCTCTCCTTTTGATCGTCCCCAGTTTGATGGAATACCCAAATATTTTCCGTATCGTTGCAACACCAGTATTCGAAATTCCCTTGCCAAATTTTCCTGTAATCTCAAAGGACAGTGTTTACTGAAAAACATTCTAGATTTGTTTCGATTTATGACATGTCCCGTGGCCATGCAATACCGATTCAAGATATTAGCAAGGTTCTGACATTCCTTGATGTTAGCTTCTAGGAAAAACACCGAATCATCAACAAAAAAAGATGGGAGAGGGTTAGGCATGACCTGGTTAACTTGATCCCTTTGATGTGGCCCATGTCGACTGCTTGGGTAATAAGGATAGATAATACATTTGCCAATAAGATAAAGATATAAGAGGAGAGTGGATCACCTTGCTGGAGGCCCCTTGTCGGCTGAAAGTAATCTAGTTGTTCGCCGTTAAAACATACACTGAAGGATGTTGTAGTTATGCATTGCATCACCCACTGAACCCATCTTGGGTGGAATCCCAATTTAAGTAGATAATCTTGAAGGAAATCCCATTAAACTCTATCATACGCCTTTTGCATATCCGTCTTGAGAAGGACATTGAACTTCCGCTTCCGCTTCCGTATCTTAAATTGATGAAGAACTTCCTAAACGATTAAGATATTATCTTGAATTTGTCATCCACTCACAAAGGCAGCCTGTTCCTTAGAGATTATATAAGATAGCCAAGGTTTCAGTCGATTTGCAATGACCTTTGAAATAATTTTGTATGCGTAGTTGCATAGGCTGATCGGTCTATACTGATCAAGTCTTTCAGGGTGATTGGTTTTGGGAATCAAAGCAATAATGGTCTTGTTAAGATTGCTAGGCAGCACCCCTGATCTAAAGAAATCTCGCACTGATATAAGAAGATCATCCTTAATTATATCCCAATGAGTCTGATAAAAGAGCCCGTTCAAGCCATCAGGGCCTAGGGCTTTCGTAGTCCCTAGCTGGAAAGTTGCCCGACGCACCTCCTCCACAGTGACTAAAGTTGTTAACTGGTCATTTATTTCTGAAGAGACAACTTGTGGGCATGAGCCAAAATAGGTCTGTAGTCACGATAACCAACAGTTGTATATAAATTTGAGAAAAAAACCAGATGTCAACTCCCGTAGTGCTTGAGGGTCCCGCACCCAGTTCTGATTGTCATCCTATAGCATACTAATTCTGTTCCTTTGCCTCCTTTGTATGGTGGTTGCATGAAAAATTTTGTATTCTTGTCTCCCCATCGCAACCAATTATTCCTGGAGCGCATAGCCGAAAACTGTTCTTCTTGCTGCCATATCCATTTGATTTCATCCCGCAGATTAGATGCTGCCTCTTTGTCGTTGCTATTATTATGTAGTCTGTTGATGATGAGCTGAAGCTGTTGTTGTAAGGCAGTCACTCTCAGGTGGCCCCTACGAAATTTTGATCGACTCCATGCTTTTAAAGCGGTAGTAATAGCTTTTAGTTTTTGCAAAAGACTGGGATTTCGTACCTGAACTGAATTCCATGAATTAGAGATGATCTCTTGGCATTCCTAATCTTGGTTCCAAAAAGCTTTGAAGATGAAAGGCTTTTGTCGTTTTCAATAAGCTGTTGTTGTGGTTAAAAGAAGGGGACTATGGTCAGACCCCATAGCCGGTAGAGCTAAGACTTCAGCTTCAGGATACAAAAGGCGCCAATCTAGCGTACACATAACCCGGTCCAAACGTTCTTTGACTAGCTCATCCCCATCTCGATTATTCATCCAAGTAAAGGCATAGCCTTTGCTTTCTATCTCCATCAAGGAACGGTCGTTTATGACGGCTCGAAAGGAGAGTAGACGATACGAGTCTGATGGTCGCTTGCCAACCTTTTCCCATCGATAAATAATTTCATTAAAATCACCGACACATATCCAAGGTAATGTGGTAGAGTTACTTATCGCCCGTAGCTCTTCCCATAACAACTGTCTAGTGTGGTAGGTTGAGGGAGCATGAAGACAGGTGATTCGCATCGTTCTGTCCTCCATCATATCTCGGCTGATCATATCAAAATAATCCTCCGATGATTGTACTATGTTTAAGGTTAAGTGGTCATTCCAAAAAACCGCCAGTCCCCCTACCATACCAACTAGGTTTCGAACAAAAGAACTGTGGAAATGTAAACGACGCTGCAAACGTGGAAGCACTGTCTCATTATTCTTTGTTTCCATTAAGAAAACTAAGTCGGGCTTTTCCTTGGCCATTATGGCCTTGAGAGCTTGAACTGTTAGGGGATTGTCCAAACCCTGACAGTTCCAGCTAATCAACTTCATTTGTGTTTAGATGACTGTTTAAGGCCAGCCACCAAAGCCCAATGTTCCGCTTCATCTGTTGTGTATACTGGTGTGTCCATAAGCTATGTGTCATCGAACTCATTTGAAGCTAAGTTCCTCATCTCATAAGGAGAATACATTTTTTGTTTTTTAGCTGCACCCACTTTGGGTATAGATCTGGTACTCTTTTGCTTTTTTTGGTGCTGTATTTCCATAGGTTGAGTCTAAATTCCCTTCATCTTGGCTGTTGCAAGAATCAAAGCAGTAGTTAGAGAAGTCCCCTGGATCAAGTCATTGTGATGGATTTACTGATTAGTCACTGCATCTAAAGGGCTGTTCTGAGTTGCTGGTGTCGGCATGGGATCTGCTTCGACATTAACTATTGGGGGAAATGAATGAACAATCAGCAGCAAGGCAGGAGGGGTCTTAGGTACTGTCTCTTCTGCCTGCTTTGTTCTTTCCGATGAGTTATAAAACGTCTACCAATAAGGGCTATATTCCCGTACCTCCGCGCGTAGCCATTGGCCATAGGCCATTTTGTCCTTACCATCTATTTTCGCTTCTTCAAAATGATAGTCTTTACAATACATGGCATAATGCCCGAGTTTCCCATAGGAATAGCATAAATGAGATAACTGTTCATATCGAAAATCTAGCCACAGTGTTTTTCCATTTATGGGGATCAGTTTCCCTATCTGTAAAGGTTCATGCAATTTTATCTCTACCCTCGCTCTCCCAGCCCTTAAGGCTGAACCCTCTTTAGAGTTTGCTTTAACTTCTAAAACTTGACCAACATGGTTAAGCGCCTTTCTAATCATTTGTTATGTACTCCATTCCAAAGGCAGTCCAAAAACTTGTACCCATAAAGCATAGCGAGAAAAATCATAGCAATGTAACGGCGTATTGGGAATCCATGGCTTAAAAATGACTAAATGGCTTGAGAACAGCCAAGGTCCACCTTCGAGTACTCTCTCGTTTCTCTCGTCTCGATTGGAATTTTGCTATATACAAGCTAGCATCTCTTTGGGAAATCTCAACCTGGTCACCCGCCAAGCTCGCTTTAAGGTACTCTGGAAAGCATGGAAATTAATAGAGGGGTTCGAGAGGATTGCACCCACTAATACTAACCGGCACTCCTCCAATTTTTCAGGTGGGGGCTCCTATTCCCAGATCTCTATTTCTTGTGCAGAGCAGAGGCGACCCAATCTATGACACAAGGCAACCAGTCGCAACAAACCCTCCTGGTCGTCCGAAGCCATTGGACTAACTAAAAATAGGGTTTACCTAACCTAATTGGGACTGGAGATAAGGGATACCAGAGCACGAGCTACACACTGTCCATCGGAATAAACTAGATGCAGGAAGGAACACGAAAATGGGTGAATCAAAAACATGTCAAGTCATAGTTTGAGAAAGATTAAATTGAGGCACCTCTGAAGCAAGTAGTGAAGAAGACTAGCCATGCATGCACCCAAAAGTCAAGAATGGATGAAGGTGAGGTTGCTGGAAGTTCCGACTGAGGCGCAATTACCTTCAGGGAAGAAAAGAGCATAAATGAATCCACGGTAGTTCGCGTCGCAGGAGAATTACGGAAGTGTTAGGGCAAAAAGTTATGGTGGGCGGTAATGAGGGATGGGTATAATTGGGGATTTGGGTGGATAGAAAACTACCATTAGAGGTAGACCAAGCTCTACATTTCTAGAGAGAGAGATTTTCTTAACGTCCAAGACATAGGTTGGCCATTATATTCAATTCATATCCATTCGAATGCTCTCAAAGGTCATCAATAACAACATTAGCATTCGGAGGACCTCACAATGTAACAGTTAATCGCAAGTAACAATTGTCACACGTCCCGACTTAGTCAGGAGCAGTGGAGAAAAAAAATTAAAATGAATTAAAACGAATACTCTATAGTCTATATGAACTCAGGCAACAAATTAATTTTAGAATGCAGAAAAGAAAACTAATCGATTTTCCTGTTTTAATATCCTAGATTCCATACCCCGTAACCCATGGATTTGATTCTTTTGATAGATACAGGGATTCGTATTGAAAATAATTAGAAATCTAGGAATTCGAAGTGTACTATTAAGAATTGCCTTTCGATTGTTTTAGATTGATTGGAATCAAGACAAATTAAATAGAATCGGGATGCTATGTACATTACATATATCAATACATATATAAAAAAAATACATATTGTAGATTAATCTATATTAACATTATATATATATATATATATATACATTTTTATACAGTACAACTTGTTACGTTCCAATATATTACAATAAGAATAATAGCTCATATGGTAGAAAGATCCATATATCTGCTATTTTATCTTTTATCTTGAACATAGCAAGGGTCGAGAGAAGAGTGGGTTTTCGACCTCAGAGAAATAGAAAATGTGACAAGATGTGCACTAATCAGTTAAACCACCGAGTATAGATCAGATACGAACAAACATGGTCGATGTATCTAAATCAGGAGATCTTTGCAGGCTGTCCTCCTTTGTTGCATCTATTTCGAGTGATGGACCAACTCCTCTTCAACCATGGTCCTTTACTTTCCTGCTCATCATGGGTACTCTTAATTGCACAAGAACCGGAAAATGTTAACTTTCATTAAAAAAATGTAGGGGACAAACTATGTGATTAGTTGTTTCGATGAGGTGTTTAGGCGATTCTTATGACAGAATTTCATGCCCTTCTTTATTTGCAATATAAGCAATGGGATTAGCTGAATTAGGTGAACAGAAGTACGTTGGCGATTGTCTTATGCTCCAATGCCGACTGCCCCTTGTAATTTTGACGCCTTCATCTTGCTTTCCGGCAAGGCATTTCTCAGTTAAAAAGGATTTGAAGTATAACCCTCGAGAGGAGGACCATCCCAAATAGCCCTAAAACCTGAGGGAAGTTTCTGCTCTTCCAAAACAGGCACGGAAGGTTTGACATGACTGACGAACACGGCATGTTCCGCACTCGATCCAACCTCGAATCGACAACTTCCCTTGCGTAACAGGTCGATCCCGCTCACCAAACCCTCCGTAACCAACTTAATGCTCCCACTACGGAGCTCTGCAATTTTTTATCCATCTATTGACTATAATGAAGTGTACGCTGCAGACAGCATCCTGTCGGTATGGGACTTTGGACAATCTTACATCAAGGCTAAAAGAACAAGTGCTCGACTTCTAACCCATGTTGAATTCATTGCGTCTGTAACCCCACTCCTTCGTTTACATCAGAGAAAGAATCCCACACGCCCACACAAACAAATGAGGGCAAAACAGCACAAGCTTTACATGAAATTCTGTATTTTTCCGGTATCTGCAAGTTCAGTACATGCAGCAAAAACTTCTAGCCTTTCACTAGATCGTTTGGTTCTCAAGAAACATAAGTTGCTTGCACAATGTTATAATGGATAAAGAAACATATCTTGGGGGAAACAACTGCAGGAGTGAGGTTCCTAGTTCCATAAAAACACAACCGTGGCAACCCGTGACCTGATCGACCTGCCAAACATGAAGATCGGATAGGATCATAGGAGGGAACATGGCCGATGTATCTAAAGGGAGGATCTTTGCATGTGTCGTTGTCCTTTGCCTCTGGTTCCAACAGTGGACTACCTTCCCTTAGATTATAGTTCACTTCTCGTGCCAGTTCATCTTTGGTACTGTTACATGAGGTGATGACCTATAATCACAAGGCATGGGGACAAAAAAGATAACTTTGATTAGTATATAATTAGATGTGCAATATTCACAACAAAATTAGCTACATTGCAGAGAAAATGCGAAAAAAATGTGAAATAAATCGCACGAGTCAGTCCGAAGCATGACAAAATAATACCAAATTATCTTAATCTAAGCAAGATTTTCTGTGAGAGTAATGGAGGTTTCACAGGTCAAAAGGTTGGAAATCCGGGGGTGGATCGAGTTCGCTTGGCCTGAAGGACATGTAACGGGCCTGGACACTACATGTCCTTCTACCTGGCCAAAAAAAAAAATGTGGAAGGAATTGCACACGTTGGTCCGGAGCGCAGCGAAATTAAAACACAAAAGATGGAGGTCCGGGGGCTGGATTCTGGGCCTAAAGGAAACCCCGCGGACGGAATGGGAGATCCGCTCTTGCAAGACAAACCATGCATCCCGTCCAAAGGACACCTCCTATAGGCCCACTCCCCCTCCCAAGCCAATCTTAATGCCCCCACTTGGGTCACAAGCCTCCGTTATGAAGCTCGGCGAACAACGTTCCATCGCAGACTCAATATAAAGTGCTGGTGCTGACACATTCTTCCGATGTGGGATTCTCAGCAAATTTCTCGTTTGTCATCCACGCCAAAGAAACTTTACATATAAGTGCACATATTTGCCAATATACACATTGTTCCCCTATTTTGAATTCCGCGCTTCCCTGTCGCTCTTCTTGCCCTTCTTGAAAGCTGTCTCTGCTCTCCTTCGATTCGGATGTTCTCCAGATGGTCTTGGTTCTCCACCGTCTTCTCCAAAGACACGTACTGGTCGAAGTCCATTGATTAGATTGAGCTAAGTGAGGTTCTTCATGGATATTGCACCTAGGTCTTCTGCGATGATGGTAGTGACAAGAAAGGGTAATCTCGGTTTCTTGGGTTCTTTCAGTTCGATATTTTGGTCCGATGGTTCGGTTTGATTTTTCAGCACAGCCTCGGTCTCTATGAATATGCACTGTTTAATTGTAGAAGAACAAATACTTCCTGAGTTTGAAGTAGGAGGACAAGAAAATTTTGAACTTTAGACGCTTCACCATCACTAACAATCTAGAGTGAAAGAAAATTCTGCAACATCTTTGAAAAATAATTTGAGATGTTCTTGCTTGTACTCTCTTGATTATAATTTCGTTGATAATTACAATTTTGGATTAGATGAACCAGCAGCAAGTAAATCTTCTAAGTCAAAATCTCCCTTTTTCTTCTTCAAGCATCTAATCGAGAAAAAAAAAATTCAAAATTTTCTCACCAATTCAAGAAACACAAGACCCTTTTCCTAACCTCGAAAACAAAAGTGAAAGATCATCTGAAAACCCCTAGGAAAAATCAGATTTTACTTAGCATTTCAAAACCAAAACCCAAACCCAAACCGGTATAAACTCAAGACGCGCCCTCCCTAATTGCACAAGAAAAGAAAAGAAAAAAAAAAAACAAAAACAATCCCATCTAGTGATCAACTTCGGTGCACAATCTCGGTGTGGAAGACTCCCGACTCGAGAGAAATGGAAAAAGGATTGAGAAGGAGACGATGAAGAGTTAAAGGGGGAAAACTAAATAGACAATTTCTTTTTCTTTAAAACTTTTATTCAGATAATAATAATTTAATAATTGACATAATAAGATACAGATTCAAGAATTTTGTTAAATCTTATTATCTTATCCACCATTTGGGGACTAGCAATAATAAAGTCAAATATATTTATATATTTTTTAATAGAAACAATATATTAGTGTAAATAAATCTAACAGTTATACAAACTGATATTAAATCTCTCATGACACCCCTGTCTATTTCATTTTTTTTTTTCTGTTTTTTTTGTTTTTTTTTTCATCTTTTTTTTTTTTCAATTCTTTTCTTTGCTTTATTTATATTTCCCTTGCATCATTCTCTAATAAAATTTTATTAAATAGAAAACTATGCTAATATACCTAAAATACTAAAATTTCTTAAAATGTAATAAAAATGAATACTCAATATATATTTATATTTTAAAATTATATTATAAGATAGAAATAAACTCAAATATATAAATAAAAACAAGATTAAATAAAAATAAAAATAAAATTTTTTTTTTTCTATTTTCTTGAATTTTTATACTAGAATTCAAATATTATTTTAATTTTATTAATTTAACTTTTTAAAAATAAATTCAATGTTATAGATATTAGAAATCATATCCATATTTATCCAACCTTCCCTATGAGATAATTTTATCCAAGTTATATCCATCTTATATTCTATTTTTTCCTATCTTGAGCATATACTAGATACATGATAGGATAACTTTTATTTTATCCTAAATATTATCTTGATTGCCAAACACGGGCTAAAGATTAAATACTAGCGGACGTTGTCGAGGCTATCTGATTCCACCATAGTCTTCCTTGATTTTAACATAAGATGCATCTTTGATACCATTTATGATGAGCTATTTAATAATGTGACTAGATATGGGAGATTAGCTTCAAATCATGTCCATGAACCATAAAGGGTTTGAAATATAATCAATTCAGAGTTGGTGGAATTAGTTAGGAGCGTCAAAAAATTTTGAGTTCAAGAATCAGAGATTATTTGCTCAAATCCCGATGACTAAATAAGTGTGCATTACTTTGGATTGGGTCACCTGCTTGAACTTAGCTGTGGATAATGGTATTTGATCATCGTGTGTGGATAATGGTATTTGATCATCGATATTCACCATCAAAAAAAAAAAAAAAAAAACTCTATATCATCGTTCATATCGAAGCTTAATATCTATGTTTATCAACGGGCTTTTCTTTTATCATCCACACTTGTCGATTAAAATGACTAATGCTGAGCTCTGTATCTGCGTCACATGATTAAAAGCACTTGATTTTTTTTTGTGCCAATACAGCCTTTTAATCTCCAAAGGCTGAATTATACGGATCCCGAGTTACAAATTCATCAAGTAAGAGATTTAGGACCTATTTTATATTTTCTCCCATCCAATCAGACAAAGACGTAAGGAATTAAATGTGTATATTATCATCAAAATCATCGAGTAAGAAATTTAGCGATTAGAATTCTCTCCATTGTTTGATAAAATTCACAATGTAAATAAAGTAAGGAAATGGATTAAACAGAAGTTATAATCTTTACAAATATACCGCAATGCAGCAAGCGACAGATAACCATGAATTCGACAATCCGCAAACACTCAAGCTCACACGCTCACATGCCTAATTATAGAAAAGAATATCTAATTTTGTATTCTGTAAAGCACGACGAAAATTGTCCGATACATCGAAAAGATCAAATAAATACTTTGCTAAGCCCACACGACACTAGAATGTCAGAAAGTAACCTTAACCGGCAAAGAATTTGGAAAAATAAATAATGAAAAATGACATAAAATTGGAAAAGTGCCAACAAACACGCTAAAACGATGGCTGAGGTCCGAAACGACTGCAAATGGGCAACCCAATTTGGCTCGCAACATACAGCTGCAAACTTTCCAAACAATATTACAGGCTCCATAACTCTTCTTAAATAAAAAGTCACGGCCGTTTTCTCGAGCACTACACAGAATTCCGCCCTAAGCCCAACTGTTAAATTCATATCTGTTTGAATGCTCTCAAAAGTCATCAATAACCACATCGGCATTGTTCCCCTTCCCAACCCGTCCTCCAGTTATTTGGAGGACCTCACGATGCAACAGTTAATCGCAAGTAGCAATTGCCACACATCCCGACTTGGTTGGGAGCAATGGGAAAAAAAAATTAAAATGCATTAAAACGAATACTCTGTCTGAACTCACGCAACAAATTAAATTTAAAATGCCAAAACGTAGTGTCGAACGATATAAAGTAAAAATTAAACAGAAAGAAGTTTCATTGAGGTTTCCCAGGACAAAAAGGTGGAGGTTGAGAAGATTGTCTCCCACGCTCTTCTGGTTCGGTTCAGTTTGTGCTCCCGAAAGACATCATCAGCCACTCCCAGACCAACTTAATGCCCCCACTTGAGTCAAAAACTCTCGTTGCTAAGCCCGGCGGTCTCCGTTGTATTGGTGCTGAGTAATATAAACTGTTGGCGACACGCGCATTCTTCAGATGTAGGATTCTTGGCAAACCCCGAACTGCTTTTCTTTTTTGTTATCTGTCTGTAACGGAGAAATGGATACATAGGTTGGCAGACAACATACATCTGCTATTTTATTCTGAACATAGCAAGGGTCGAGAGAAGAGTGGATTTTCAACTTCAGAGAAATACAAACTGTGACCAGATGCGCACCAATCAATTAAACCACCGAGTATAGATCAGATACGAACGAACATGGTCGATGTATCTAAATCAGGAGATCTCTGCATGCCGTCCTCCTTTCTTGTATCTGTTTCGAGCGATGGACCAACTCCTGTTCAACCATGGTCCTCCACTTTCTTGTTCATCATGGGTACTCTTAATTGCACAAGAACAGGAAAACATTAAGTTCCATTAAAAAAATGCAGAGGACAAACTGTGTTATTAGTTATTTCGATGAGATGTTTAGGCAATTCTTAAGACAGAATTTCACGGCCTTGTTTAGGTAATTCTTATTAGTACGTTGGAGATGTCTATGCTACAATCCCGACCACCCTTGGTAATTTTGACGCATTCATCTTGTTTTCCGGCAAGGCATTTCTCAGTTAAAAAGGATTTGAAGTATAACCGTCGGGAGGGAGGCGATCCCAAATAGCCCTAAAACCTGAGAGAAGTTCCTGCTCTTCCGAGCATATTACGCACTCAATCGAATCCATTCAACTTCCCTCGCGTAACAGGTTGATCCCGCTCTCCAAACCCTCCGCAACTAACCTAATGCTCCCACGGAGCTCTGCAATTTTTTATCTATCTATTGACTATAATGAAGTGCACGCTGCAGACAGCATCCTGTCGGTATGGGACTTTGGACAAGCTTACATCAAGGCTAATAGAACAAGTGCTCGTCTTCTAACCCGTGTGGAATTCGTTGCGTTTGTAACCTTACTCCTTCGTTTACATCAGAGAAAGAATCCCACACGTATAAATAAGGGGAAAACACCACAAGCTTTACATGAAATTCTGTATTTTTCTGGTATCTGCAAGTTCAGTACATGCAGCAAAAACTTCTAGCCCTTCACTAGATCGTTAGGTTCTCAAGAAACATAAGTTGCTTGCACAATGTTATAATGGACAAAGAAACATATGTTGGGGGAAACAATTACAGGAGTGAGATTCCTAGTTCTGGAGAAATGCAGCCGTGGCAACATGTGACCTGATCGACCCGCCAAACATGAAGGTCAGATAGGAGCGAACATGGTTGATGTATCTAAAGGGAGGATCTCTGCATGTGTCGTTGTCCTTTGCCTCTGGTTCCAACAGTTGACTGCCTCCCCTTCGATTATAGTTCACTTCTCGTGCCAGTTCATCTTCGGTACTGTTACATGAGGTGATGACCTATAATCACAAGGCATGGGGACAAAAAAGATAACTTTCATTAGTACATAATTAGATGCGCAAATTTAACAACAAAATCAGCTACATGGCAGAGAAAACCACAAGTATGATCGGCATAAACAGAAACCATGATTTTCAAATTAACAGCTGTTAACTTGAAGATCCTCGTTTAAGAAGGATAGGAATAACAGCACCTTTTAGTTGAAAAATATTCAATAATACCAGAAGAACAGAACTAAGTATATAACAGATTCAGGACATTACCAAAAACCCACCAGGAGGCACAAATCTTGAAACAGAATCCCAGCACATAATCCTGAAAATGAAGCATGCATTCAGATCTTAATGGAGATTCAACGTACAAGTATATGCCGACTCCACATGAAGCACATAGGAAAGACTATTTTGCTGCTTTACCTTTTAATGTTGCCATCAGAATGCAATCCAATGGCATCTAGCATGCCTTTATCCAGGACAAGCTGAAACTGCCGATCCAGCTTTGTTTCGAGAATATCATCAACCTAACACGCCAAGACAGAGGAAAATGAACAGAGAATTGACACACTGCTTATTAAATGCCTCTGTAATGCTCCATGTCCATCCTAGTAGAGAAACTACCATCAAGAATTTTGCAATTGAGCAGTGTGCTTCATTGCGGTGACAAGTCCCAAGACTGAGCCATGTATTGCTGATCCTGTTTCAAGTACGACCAAACGACATAGAAAACAACCCAAGATAAGACACAAAGAAAATAAAAAGAAACACAAGCAAATTGCGTAGGACAAGGAGGCTATATAGATCAGTGGTTTCCGGGGAAAAAGCTCGGCATGGAGTCATGGAAGCCCAAGCACATGCCAGGGCCCTCATGCAAAATAACCCAGGTCATTCCAAGAGGAGTAAATCAAGCCATTCAAAAGACTCTTCCGGCTAATATCTGCCTTTGGCTTAATGAGATATGGAAAAACAGAAAACAAGAAAGATAGAATCACAATGGCGAGTTAATCCATGTGATGTAGTATTACTCCAATGTCTTATTGCTTTGATGATAGTATTTTCTTTAGGTCCGCTTTATCACTTATTGGTAGTCAACATTGCAATCACCTACCATACATTCGAAAATCAATGATTGCACCAAAAATAATGAATAAAAGGATTGGAGATCTTTAAAAAGGGGATCCAAAAATAAAAACCTGAATATGTGCAAATTAACCACTCAAATAGTCACTACAAGAAGCAGGACACCATCCATTTCACTTGGGCAGGGAAAGGAGAAAACAAGTACAGTAGAAACTCAATGTCTATGTCAAAAGAGTTTTGCGACTTTGTCATACCAAAATTCTAACATTTGGAAATCGATCCCAATAAGTCAAGCTCCGGTCGAGGTTAATTGCCCCTTCACCGTAATCAACTCCAGTCAAGTCAGAAAACCTAAAATGGGGGAAGAGAAAGTCAAGTCTTCATCAAGGACCTGACGCTAATAATTTAGGCAAACTCCCTGTCCTAAATGGTTACCCCAGCTTAGCATGCTCCTGAAGAAGCAAACGTTGCTCGTTCCTATTTCGACTACACTCCGGCCACAAATATGTTTATCACCATCTTCAGCGGATTCATGACATCATCAGCATCTGTTGGCAGGTGAACTTGGGCAAGTTGAATGCAGAGATTTCTGGTCCAAGTAAACTACTACATCCAGAACATCAGCACCAACCTTCAACGTCCCTAGCTAGTTAGACAAATTGATTGTACTAATTGAGTATAAATTAGTACAAACAAAAAGGCAAAACTAATTCACAGTAAAGCTAGCAGCAGTTAGCTCATTGCAATAAAATAGTACGAAGAAAAGCAGGAGGACTTTCGGTCACAGTAGAACTATCGGTTAGTCCATTTTGCAACTTTTCAAGAAGCAAACAAACCATCCTTTCTTCTTCAGGAATCTATATCTGGAACCCCATGCTGCCAAGTAACTATTCTTTGGGCCAGTAATTTACCTCTAGCTTATAACTGCAAAGCCAAGTTGCAGTCAAACAATCAACTAAAAGGATATTGATTGTACCAAGGAAAGAATTAATCAAAACTGACATTAACCAAAGAAGGTATAGCCCTCCAGCCAGTGATTTTTATGCAAAAATTTTCGTACTCTGTCACTGTTACTTTTATACATAGGCTCCACAAGTTTTGTACCTGGCTATTCCTAAGATGCTAGTGGACTAGACGTTTGACCTCGCGGGATAAAATTTACCTAAATATAATTAAGCTTTGGTCTAACCGTCTATCTGTGGCAGAGCTGTGTTGCTATAATCACGGGACGAACCAAACAAATACCACAAACTCTTCCAAAAGCGAGAAAGCTAGTATCTTGATTGAGGATTAATGGCAATCCAAACACTGTGCGATCCCACTACTTCAAAGAAGAACAGCCTCGCAACATGGACTAATCAGATGTTTTCTTGCATGGAAAGAAAGGCACCATATTATAAAAATTAGTCTACCACCACAAAAACAAATTTAACTATTTGACATGCATAACAATACCGTACCATTCTGCAACTTCGCCCCCATGAAGTTCGACACTAACTTTACGAAGAACGGATCGATTACTAAAGTTTACCACATGCTATAACAATCTATATATTTCGAATGACCGGTACTATGCTACACCTTCCTAAGTCTCCAAGTCTAGATCCTTCCCTAAACATATATTTGTATGTTGCTTTATTATATGAACTTGCCGTTCGATGAGGACATTGATCTTTTGCCTAGCCAAAAAAAATGTGAAAAAAATCGCACGGGTCAGTCCGAAGCATAGCAAAATAATAATAAATTATCTTAATCTAAGCACGATTTTCTATGAAAGTAATGGAGGTTTCACAGGTCAAAAGGTTGTGGATCGAATTCGCTAAAAAAAAAATGGAAGGAATCGCACGCGTCGGTCTGGAGTGTGGCGAAATTAAAACAGAAAAGATGGAGGTTCGGGGGCTGGATCCTGGCCTAAAGGACACCCCTTTGGACGGAATGGGAGATCCACTCTTGCAAGACAAACCATGCATTCAGTCCAAAGAACACCCCCTATAAGCCCACTCCCCCTCCCAAGCCAATCTTGATGCCCCCGTTAGGTCACAAGCCTCCATTATGAAGCTCAGCGAACAACGTTCCATTTGCAAACTCAATATAAAGTGCTAGTGCTGACACATTCTTCTGATGTGGGATTCTCAGCAAATTTCTCGTTTGTCATCCACTTCAAAGAAACTTTACATATAAGTGCACATCTTTGCCAATATACACATTGTTCCCCTATTTTGAATTCCGCGCTTCCCTGTCGCTCTTCTTGCTCTTCTCAAAGTCCATTGATTAGACTGAGCTGAGTGAGGTTCTTCATGGAGGTTGCACCCTAGGTCTTCTGCGATGATGGTAGTGACAAGAAAGGGGAATCTCGGTTTCTTAGGTTCTTTCGGTTCAATTTTTTGGTCCGGTGGTTCGGTTTCTTAGGTTCTTTTGGTCTCTATGAATATGCAATGTGCAATTGCAAAAGAACAAATACTTCCTGAGTTTGAAGTAGGAGGACAAGAAAATTTTGAACTTTAGATGCTTCACCATCACTAACAATCTAGAGTGAAAGAAAATTTCGCAACATCTTTGAAAAAGAATTTGAGATGTTATTTTTGTACTCTCATGATTATAATTCCATTGATAATTACAATTTTGGATTAGATGAACCAGGAGCAAGTAAATCTTCTAAGTCAAAATCTCCCTTTTTCTTCTTCAAGCATCTAATGAAGAAAAAAAAATTCAAAATTTTCTCACCAATTCAAGGGGAAGCTTGAAGGTGGACATGGCATATTGTGGAAGAGCATGTACAACAGATTTAAGCAGTATTTCCTTTCCTTCAATAATAATCTTTCTTTCCAACCCTCCAATTTTGCATTTACCCTCCCTAATATCCAAGAAAACATCTCTCGTTTTGATCGCCCCTAGTTTGATGGAATACCCAAATATTTTCCGTATCGTTGCAACACCAGTATTCGAAATTCCCTTGCCAAATTTTCCTGTAATCTCAAAGGACAGTGTTTATTGAAAAACATTCTAGATTTGTTTCGATTTATGACATGTCTCGTGGCCATGCAATACTGATTCAAGATATTAGCAAGGTTCTGACATTCCTTGATGTTAGCTTCTAGGAAAAACACCGAATCATCAACGAAAAAAAGATGGGAGAGGGTCAGGCATGACCTGGTTAACTTGATCCCTTTGATGTGGCCCATGTCGACTGCTTGGGTAATAAGGATTGTTAATACATTCACCAATAAGATAAAGATATAAGGGGAGAGTGGATCACCTTGCTAGGAGGCCCCTTGTCGGCTAAAAGTAATCTAGTTGTTCGCCGTTAAAACATACACTGAAGGATGTTGTAGTTATGCATTGCATCACCCACTGAACCCATCTTGGGTGGAATCCCAATTTAAGTAGATAATCTTGAAGGAAATCCCATTCAACTCTATCATACGCCTTTTGCATATCCGTCTTGAGAAGGACATTGAACTTCCGCTTCCGCTTCCGTATCTTAAATTGATGAAGAACTTCCTAAACGATCAAGATATTATCTTGAATTTATCTTGAATTTGTCGTCCACTCACAAAGGCAGCCCGTTCCTTAGAGATTAGATCAGATAGCCAAGATTTCAGTCGATTTGCAATGACCTTTGAAATAATTTTGTATGCGTAGTTGCATAGGCTGATCGGTCTATACTCATCAAGTCTTTCAGGGTGATTGGTTTTGGGAATCGAAGCAATAATGGTCCTGTTTAGATTGTTAGGCAGCACCCCTGATCTAAAGAAATCTCGCACTGATATAAGAAGATCACCCTTAATGATATCCCAATGAGTCTGATAAAAGAGCCCGTTCAAGCTATCAGGACCTAGGGCTTTCGTAGTCCCCAGCTGGAAAGTTGCCCGACGCACCTCCTCCACAGTGACTAAAGTTGTTAACTGGTCATTCATTTCTGAAGAGACAACTTGTGGGCATGATCCAAAATAGGTCCGTAGTCACGATAACCCACAGTTGTATATAAATTTGAGAAAAATCCAGACGTCATCTCCCGTAGGGCTTAAGGGTCCCGTGCCCAGTTCTGATTGTCATCCTATAACATACTAATTCCGTTCCTCTGCCTCCTTTGTATGGTGGTTGCATGAAAAAATTTTGTATTCTTGTCTCCCCATCGCAACCAATTATTCCTGGAGCGCATAGCCCAAAAATGTTCTTCTTGCTGCCATATCCGTTTGATTTCATCCTGCAGATTAGATGATGCCTCTTTGTCGTTGCTATTATTATGTAGTTTGTTGATGATGAGCTGAAGCTGTTGTTGTAAGGCAGTCACTCTCAGGTGGCCCCTACGAAATTTTGATTGACTCCATGCTTCTAAAGCGGCAGTAACAGCTTTTAGTTTTTGCAAAAGACTGGGATTTCCTACCTAAACTGAATTCCATGAATTAGAGATGATCTCTTGGCATTCATAATCTTGGTTCCAAAAAGCTTCGAAGATGAAAGGCTTTTGTCGTTTTCGATAAGCTGTTGTGGTTAAAAGAAGGGGACTATGGTCAGACCCCATAACCGGCAGAGCTAAGACTTCAGCTACAGGATACAAAAGGCACCAATCCAGCGTACACATAACCCGGTCCAAACGTTCTTTGACTAGCTCATCCCCGTCTCGATTATTCATCCAAGTAAAGGCACAGCCTTTGCTTTGTATCTCCATCAGGGAACAGTCGTTTATGACGGCTCGAAAGGAGAGTAGACGATACGAGTCTGATGGTCGCTTGCCAACCTTTTCCCATGGATAAATAATTTCATTAAAATCACTGACACATATCCAAGGTAATGTGTTGGAGTTACTTATTGCCCGTAGCTCTTCCCATAACAGCAGTCTAGTGTGGTAGCTTGAGGGAGCATGAAGACAGGTGATTCGCATCGTTCTGTCCTCCATCATATCTCAGCAGATCATATCAAAATAATCCTCCGATGATCATACTATGTTTAAGGTTAAGTGGTCATTCCAAAAAACTGCCAGTCCCCCTGCCAGACCAACTGGGTTTCGAACAAAAGAACTGTGGAAATGTAAACGATGCTACAAACGTTGAAGCACTGTCTCATTATTCTTTGTTTCCATTAATAAAACTAAGTCGGGCTTTTCCTTGGCCGTTATGGCCTTGAGAGCTTGAACTGTCAGGGGATTGCCCAAACCCTGACAGTTCCAGCAAATCAACTTCATTTGTGTTTAGGTGGCTGTTTAGGGCCAGCCACCAAAGCCCAATGTTCCGCTTCATCTGCTGTGTATACTAGTGTGTCCATAAAATATGTGTCATCGAACTCATTTGAAGCTAAGTTCCGCATCTCATAAGGAGAATACATTTTCTATTTTTTAGCTACACCCACTTTGGGTATAGATCTGGTACTCTTTTGCTTTTTTTGGTGCTATATTTCCATAGGTTGAGTCTGAATTCCCTTCATCTTGGCTGTTGCAAGAATCAAAGCAGTAGTTAGAGAAGTCCCCTGGATCAAGTCATTGTGATGGATTTACTGATTAGTCACTGCATCTAAAGGGCAGTTCTGACTTCCTGGTGTCGACATGGGATCTGCTTCGACATTAACTATTAGGGGCAATAAAGGAACAATCAGCAGCAAGGCAGGAGGGGTCTCAGGTACTGTCTCTTTTGCCTACTCTGTTCTTTCCGGTGAGTTATAAAACGTCTGCCAATAAGGGCTATATTCCCGTACCTCCGCGCGTAGCCATTGGCCTTTGGCCATTTTTTCCTTACCATCTATTTTCGCTTCTTCAAAAGGATAGTCTTTACAATACATGGCATAATGCCCGAGTTTCCCACAAGAATAGCATAAATGAGATAACTGTTCATATCAAAAATCTAGCCAGTGTTTTTCCATTTAAGCGGATTAGTTTCCCTGTCTGTAAAGGTTCGTGCAATTTTATCTCTACCCTCGCTCTCCCAGCCCTTAAGGCTGAACCCTCTTTAGAGTTTGCTTTAACTTCTAAAACTTGACCAACCTGGTTAAGCGCCTTTCTAATCATTTGTTATGTACTCCATTCCAAAGGCAATTGAAAAACTTGTACCCATAAAGCATAGCGAGAAAAATCATAGCAGTGTAACGGCGTATTGGGAATCCATGGCTTAAAAATGACTAAATGGCTTGAGAATAGCCAAGGTCCACCTTCGAGTACTCTCTGTTTCTCTGCCTTTGATTGGAATTTTGCTATATACAAGCTAGCATCTCTTTGGGAAATCTCAACTTGGTCAATCCGCCAAGCTCGCTTTAAGGTACTCTGGAAAGCGTGGAAATTAATAGAGGGGTTCGAGAGGATTGCACCCACTAATACTAACCGGCAATCCTCCAATTTTTCAGGTGGGGGCTCCTATTCCCAGATCTCTATTTCTTGTGCAGAGCAGATGCGACCCAATCTATGACACAGGGCAACCAGTCGCAACAAACCCTCCTGGTCGTTCGAAGCCATTGGACAAACTAAAAGTAGGGTTTACCTAACCTAATTGGGACTGGAGATCAAGGATACTAGAGCACGAGCTACTCACTGTCCATCGGAATAAACTAGATGCAGGAAGGAACACGGAAATGGGTGAATAAAAAACATGTCAAGTCATAGTTTGAGAAAGATTAAATTGTGGCACCTCTGAAGCAGGTAGTGAAGAAGACTAGCCATGCATGCACCCAAAAGTTGAGAATGGATGAAGGCGAGGTTGCTGGAAGTTCCGACTGAGGCGCAATTACCTTAAGGGAAGAAAAGAGCATAAATGAATCCACGGTAGTTCGCGTCGCAGGAGAATTACGGAAGTGTTAGGGCAAAAAGTTATGGTGGGAGGTAATGAGGGATGGGTATAATTGGGGATTAGGGTTTGGGTGGATAGAAAACTACCCTCAGAGGTAGACGAAGCTCTACATTTCGAGAGAGAGAGAGATTTTCTTAACGTCCAAGACATAGGTTGGCCATTATATTCAATTCATATCCATTCGAATGCTCTCAAAAGTCATCAATAACAACATTAGCATTCGGAGGACCTCACAATGTAACAGTTAATAGCAAGTAACAATTGTCACACATCCCGACTTGGTCGGGAGCAGTGGAGAAAAAAAATTAAAATGAATTAAAACGAATACTCTATATGAACTCAGGCAACAAATTAAATTTAGAATGCAAAAAAGAAAACTAATCGATTTTCCTTTTTTAATATCCTATATTCCATACCCCGTAACCCATGGATTTGATTCTTTTGATAGATACAGGGATTCGTATTGAAAATAATTAGAAATCTAGGAATTCGAAGTGTACCATTAAGAATTGCCTTTCGATTGTTTTAGATTGATTGGAATCAAGACAAATTATATAGAATCAGGATGCTATGTACATTACATATATCAATACATATATAAAAAGATACATATTGTAGATTAATCTATATTAACATTATATATATATATATATACACATTTTTTTATACAGTACAACTTGTTACGTTCCAATATATTACAATAAGAATAATAGCTCATATGGTAGAAAGATCCATATATCTGCTATTTTATCTTTTATCTTGAACATAGCAAGGGTCGAGAGAAGAGTGGGTTTTCGACCTCAGAGAAATAGAAAATGTGACAAGATGTGCACTAATCAGTTAAACCACCGAGTATAGATCAGATACGAACAAACATGGTCGATGTATCTAAATCAGGAGATCTTTGCAGGCTGTCCTCCTTTGTTGCATCTATTTCGAGTGATGGACCAACTCCTCTTCAACCATGGTCCTTTACTTTCCTGCTCATCATGGGTACTCTTAATTGCACAAGAACCGGAAAATGTTAACTTTCATTAAAAAAATGTAGGGGACAAACTATGTGATTAGTTGTTTCGATGAGGTGTTTAGGCGATTCTTATGACAGAATTTCATGCCCTTCTTTATTTGCAATATAAGCAATGGGATTAGCTGAATTAGGTGAACAGAAGTACGTTGGCGATTGTCTTATGCTCCAATGCCGACTGCCCCTTGTAATTTTGACGCCTTCATCTTGCTTTCCGGCAAGGCATTTCTCAGTTAAAAAGGATTTGAAGTATAACCCTCGAGAGGAGGACCATCCCAAATAGCCCTAAAACCTGAGGGAAGTTTCTGCTCTTCCAAAACAGGCACGGAAGGTTTGACATGACTGACGAACACGGCATGTTCCGCACTCGATCCAACCTCGAATCGACAACTTCCCTTGCGTAACAGGTCGATCCCGCTCACCAAACCCTCCGTAACCAACTTAATGCTCCCACTACGGAGCTCTGCAATTTTTTATCCATCTATTGACTATAATGAAGTGTACGCTGCAGACAGCATCCTGTCGGTATGGGACTTTGGACAATCTTACATCAAGGCTAAAAGAACAAGTGCTCGACTTCTAACCCATGTTGAATTCGTTGCGTCTGTAACCCCACTCCTTCGTTTACATCAGAGAAAGAATCCCACACGCCCACACAAACAAATGAGGGCAAAACAGCACAAGCTTTACATGAAATTCTGTATTTTTCCGGTATCTGCAAGTTCAGTACATGCAGCAAAAACTTCTAGCCTTTCACTAGATCGTTTGGTTCTCAAGAAACATAAGTTGCTTGCACAATGTTATAATGGATAAAGAAACATATCTTGGGGGAAACAACTGCAGGAGTGAGGTTCCTAGTTCCATAAAAACACAACCGTGGCAACCCGTGACCTGATCGACCTGCCAAACATGAAGATCGGATAGGATCATAGGAGGGAACATGGCTGATGTATCTAAAGGGAGGATCTCTGCATGTGTCGTTGTCCTTTGCCTCTGGTTCCAACAGTGGACTACCTTCCCTTAGATTATAGTTCACTTCTCGTGCCAGTTCATCTTTGGTACTGTTACATGAGGTGATGACCTATAATCACAAGGCATGGGGACAAAAAAGATAACTTTGATTAGTATATAATTAGATGTGCAATATTCACAACAAAATTAGCTACATCGCAGAGAAAATGCGAAAAAAAATGTAAAATAAATCGCACGGGTCAGTCCGAAGCATGACAAAATAATACCAGATTATCTTAATCTAAGCAAGATTTTCTGTGAGAGTAATGGAGGTTTCACAGGTCAAAAGGTTGGAAATCCTGGGGTGGATCGAGTTCGCTTGGCCTAAAGGACATGTAACGGGCCTGGACACTACATGTCCTTCTGCCTAGCCAGAAAAAAAAATGTGGAAGGAATTGCACGCGTCGGTCCGGAGCGCGGCGAAATTAAAACACAAAAGATGGAGGTCCGGGGGCTGGATTCTGGGCCTAAAGGAAACCCCGCGAAAGGAATGGGAGATCCGCTCTTGCAAGACAAACCATGCATCCCGTCCAAAGGACACCTCCTATAGGCCCACTCCCCCTCCCAAGCCAATCTTAATGCCCCCACTTGGTCACAAGTCTCCGTTATGAAGCTCGGCGAACAACGTTCCATCTGCAGACTCAATATAAAGTGCTGGTGCTGACACATTCTTCCGATGTGGGATTCTCAAAGAAATTTCTCGTTTGTCATCCACGCCAAAGAAACTTTACATATAAGTGCACATATTTGCCAATATACACATTGTTCCCCTATTTTGAATTCCGCGCTTCCCCGTCGCTCTTCTTGCCCTTCTTGAAAGCTGTCTCCTGCTCTCCTTCGATTCGGATGTTCTCCGGATGGTCTTGGTTCTCCACCGTCTTCTCCAAAGACACGTACTGGTCGAAGTCCATTGATTAGATTGAGCTAAGTGAGGTTCTTCATGGAGATTGCACCTAGGTCTTCTGCGATGATGGTAGTGACAAGAAAGGGTAATCTCGGTTTCTTGGGTTCTTTCAGTTCGATATTTTGGTCCGATGGTTCGGTTCGATTTTTCAGCACAGCCTCGGTCTCTATGAATATGCACTGTTTAATTGCAGAAGAACAAATACTTCCTGAGTTTGAAGTAGGAGGACAAGAAAATTTTGAACTTTAGACGCTTCACCATCACTAACAATCTAGAGTGAAAGAAAATTCTGCAACATCTTTGAAAAAGAATTTGAGATGTTCTTGCTTGTACTCTCTTGATTATAATTTCGTTGATAATTACAATTTTGGATTAGATGAACCAGCAGCAAGTAAATCTTCTAAGTCAAAATCTCCCTTTTCTTCTTCAAGCATCTAATCGAGAAAAAAATTCAAAATTTTCTCACCAATTCAAGAAACACAAGACCCTTTTCCTAACCTCGAAAACAAAAGTGAAAGATCATCTGAAAACCCCCTAGGAAAAATCAGATTTTACTTAGCATTTCAAAACCAAAACCCAAACCCAAACAGGTATAAACTCAAGACGCGCCCTCCCTAATTGCACAAGAAAAGAAAAGAAAAAAACAAAAACAAAAACAATCCCATCTAGTGATCAACTTCGGTGCACAATCTCGGTGTGGAAGACTCCCGACTCGAGAGAAATGGAAAAAGGATTGAGAAGGAGACGATGAAGAGTTAAAGGGGGAAAACTAAATAGACAATTTATTTTTCTTTAAAACTTTTATCCTGATAATAATAATTTAATACTTGAGTTAAATTATTTAAGGCAAAATAAAGTTAAAAAAAAAAAAGAAAAAGAGTTGATTAAGGTTTTCAAGCATATAAAGTCAAAGGCCGCTCCAGATTCACCAGGCTATCGAGCCAACTTAACGCTCCACTCGGGTTGCAAATTTGCAATCCCTCGTTACCGAGCTCGGCGATTCTCCATCCATGTGCAAATTAATATGTATATTATCATCAAAATCATCGAGTAAGAAATTTAGCGGCAAGAATTCTCTCCATTGTTTCATAAAATTCATGACGTAAATAAAGTAAGGTAATGGAATAAACAGAAGTTATAATCTTTACCGCAATGCAACAAGCGACAGATAACCATGAATTCGACTATCCGCAAACACTCAAGCTCACACGCTCACATGCCTAATTATAGAAAAGAATCTCTAATTTTGTATTCTGTAAAGCACGACGAAAATTGTCTGATACATCGAAAAGATCAAATAAATACTTTGCTAAGCCCACACGACACTAGAATATCAGAAAGTAACCTTAACTGGCAAAGAATTTGGAAAAATAAATAATGAAAAATGACATAAAATTGGAAAAGTGCCCAGAAACACGCTTAAACGATGGCTGAGGTCCGAAACGGCTCACAACAGAGCTGCAAACTTTCCAAACAATATTACGGGCTCCGTAACTCATCTTAAATAAATAGTCACAGCCGTTTTCTCGAGCACTACATAGAATTCCGCCCTAAGCCCAACTGTTAAATTCATATCTATTCGAATGCTCTCAAAACTCATCAATAACCACATCGGCATCGTTCCCCTTCCCAACCCATCCTCCAGTTATTCGGAGGACCTCACGATGCAACAGTTAATCACAAGTAGCAATTGCCACACATCCCGACTTGGTCGGGAGCAATGGGAAAAAAAATTAAAATGCATTAAAACGAATACTCTGTCTGAACTCAAGCAACAAATTAAATTTAAAATGCCAAAACGTAGTGTCGAACGATATAAAGTAAAAATTAAACAGAAAGAAGTTTCATTAAGGTTTCCCAGGACAAAAAGGTGGAAGTTGAGAAGATTGTCTCCCACGCTCTTCTGGTTCGGTTCAGTTTGTGCTCCCGAAAGACATCATCGGCCACTCCCAGCCCAACTTAATGCCCCCACTTGGGTCACAAACTCTCGTTGATAAGCCCGGCGGTCTCCGTTGTATTGGTGCTGAGTAATATAAACTGCTGGCGACACGCGCATTCTTCAGATGTAGGATTCTTGGCAAACCCCGAACTGCTTTTCTTTTTTGTTATCTGGCTGTAACGGAGAAATAGATACATAGGTTGGCAGACAACATACATCTGCTATTTTATTCTGAACATAGCAAGGGTCGAGAGAAGAGTGGATTTTCGATCAGAGAAATACAAACTGTGACGAGATGCGTACCAATCAATTAAACCACCGAGTATAGATCAGATACGAACGAACATGGTCGATGTATCTAAATCAGGAGATCTCTGCATGTCGTCCTCCTTTGTTGTATCTATTTCGAGTGATGGTCTAACTCCTCTTCGACCATGGTCCTCCACTTTCATGTTCATCTTGGGTTCCTCTTAATTGCACAAGAACAGGAAAACATTAAGTTCCATCAAAAAAATGCAGAGGACAAACTGTGTTATTAGTTATTTCGATGAGATGTTTAGGCAATTCTTAAGACAGAATTTCACGGCCTTGTTTAGGTAATTCTTATTAAGGTAATTCTTATTAGTACGTTGGAGATGTCTATGCTACAATCCCGACCACCCTTGGTAATTTTGACGCGTTCATCTTGTTTTCCGGCAAGGCATTTCTCAGTTAAAAAGGATTTGAAGTATAACCCTCGGGATGGAGGCGATCCCAAATAGCCCTAAAACCTGAGAGAAGTTCCTGCTCTTCCGAGCATATTACTCACTCGATCGAATCCATTCAACTTCCCTTGCGTAACACGTTGATCCCGCTCTCCAAACCCCCGCAACAACCTAATGCTCCCACGGAGCTCTGCAATTTTTTATCTATCTATTGACTATAATGAACTGCACGCTGCAGACAGCATCCTGTCGGTATGGGACTTTGGACAAGCTTACATCAAGGCTAATAGAACAAGTGCTCGTCTTCTAACCCGTGTGGAATTTGTTGCGTTTGTAACCTTACTCCTTCGTTTACATCACAGAAAGAATCCCACACGTATAAATATACGGGGAAAACACCACAAGCTTTACATGAAATTCTGTATTTTTCCAGTATCTGCAAGTTCAGTACATGCAGCAAAAACTTCTAGCCTTTCACTAGATCGTTAGGTTCTCAAGAAACATAAGTTGCTTGCACAATGTTATAATGGACAAAGAAACATATGTTGGGGAAACAATTACAGGAGTGAGATTCCTAGTTCTGGAGAAATGCAACCGTGGCAACATGTGACCTGATCGACCCGCCAAACATGAAGGTCGGATAGGAGTGAACATGGTTGATGTATCTAAAGGAGGATCTCTGCATGTGTCGTTGTCCTTTGCCTCTGGTTCCAACAGTTGACTGCCTCCCTTCGATTATAGTTCACTTCTCGTGCCAGTTCATCTTCGGTACTGTTACATGAGGTGATGACCTATAATCACAAGGCATGGGGACAAAAAAGATAACTTTCATTAGTACATAATTAGATGCGCAAAATTAACAACAAAATCAGCTACATGGCAGAGAAAACCATAAGTATGATCGGCATAAACAGAAACCATGGTTTTCAAATTAACAGCTGTTAACTTGAAGATCCTTGTTTAAGAAGGATAGGAATAACAGCACCTTTAGTTGAAAAATATTCAATAATACCAGAAGAACAGAACTAAGTATGTAACAGATTCAGGACATTACCAAAAACTCCACCAGGAGGCACAAATCTTGAAACAGAATCCCAGCACATGATCCTGAAAATGAAGCATGCATTCAGATCTTAATGGAGATTCAACGTACAAGTATATGCCGACTCCACATGAAGCACATAGGAAAGACTATTTTGCTGCTTTACCTTTTAATGTTGCCATCAGAATGCAATCCAATGGCCTCTAGCATGCATTTATCCAGGACAAGCTGAAACTGCCGATCCAGCTTTGTTTCGAGAATATCATCAACCTAACATGCCAAGACAGAGGAAAATGAACAGAGAATTGACACACTGCTTATTAAATGCCTCTGTAATGCTCCATGTCCATCCTAGTAGAGAAACTACCATCAAGAATTTTGCAAATTGAGCAGTGTGCTTCATTGCGGTGACAAGTCCCAAGACTGAGCCATGTATTGCTGATCCTGTTTCAAGTACGACCAAACGACATAGAAAACAACCCAAGATAAGACACAAAGAAAATAAAAAGAAACACAAGCAAATTGCGTAGGACAAGGAGGCTATATAGATCAGTGGTTTCTGGGAAAAGCTCGGCATGGAGTCATGGAAGCCCAAGCACATGCCAGGGCCCTCATGCAAAATAACCCAGGTCATTCCAAGAGGAGTAAATCAATCCATTCAAAAGACTTCCGGCTAATATCTGCCTTTGGCTTAATGAGATATGGAAAACAGAAAACAAGAAAGATAGAATCACAATGGCGAGTTAACTCCAATGTCTTATTGCTTTGATGATAGTATTTACTTTAGGTCCGCTTTATCACTTATTGGTAGTCAACATTGCAATCACCTACCATACATTCGAAAATCAATGATTGCACCAAAAATAATGAATAAAAGGATTGAGATCTTTAAAAAGGGGATCCAAAAATAAAACCTGAATATGTGCAAATTAACCACTCAAATAGTCACTACAAGAAACAGGACACCATCCATTTCACTTGGGCAGGGAAAGGAGAAAACAAGTACAGTAGAAACTCAATGTCTATGTCAAAAGAGTTTTGCGACTTTGTCATACCAAAATTCTAACATTTGGAAATCGATCCCAATAAGTCAAGCTCCGGTCGAGGTTAATTGCCCCCTCACCGTAATCAACTCCAGTCAAGTCAGAAAACCTAAAATGGGGGAAGAGAAAGTCAAGTCTTCAGCAAGGACCTGGTGTTAATAATTTAGCCAAGCTCCCTGTCCTAAATGCTTACCCCAGCTTAGCAAGCTCCTGAAGAAGCAAACGTTGCTTGTTCCTATTTCGACTACACTGCGGCCACAAATATGTTTATCACCATCTTCAGCGGATTCATTGACATCATCAGCATCTGTTGGCAGGTGAACTTGGGCAAGTTGAATGCAGAGATTTCTGGTCCAAGTAAACTACTACATCCAGAACATCAGCACCAACCTTCAACGTCCCTAGCTAGTCAGACAAATTGATTGTACTAATTGAGTATAAATTAGTACAAACAAAAGGCAAAACTAATTCACAGTAAAGCTATCAGCAGTTAGCTCATTGCAATAAAATAGTACAAAGAAAAGCAGGAGGACTTTCAGTCACAGTAGAACTATTGGTTAGTCCATTTTGCAACTTTTCAAGAAGCAAACAAACCATCATTTCTTCTTCAGGAATCTATATCGAGAACCCCATGCTGCCAAGTAACAATTATTTGGGTGAAGGCCAGTAATTTACCTCTAGCTTATAAATCGCAGCAAAGTTGCCATTCAAACAATCAACTAAAAGGATATTGATTGTACCAAGGAAAGAATTAATCAAAACTGACATTAACCAAAGAAGGTACAGCCCTCCAGCCAGTGATTTTTATGCAAAAAATTTCGTACTCTGTCACTGTTGCTTTTATACATCGGCTCCACAAGTTTTGTACCTGCCTATTCCTAAGATGCTAGTGAACTAGAGAGTAATGGAGGTTTCACATGTCAAAAGGTTGGAGATCCGGGGGTGGATCGAGTTCACTTGGCTTGGACACTACATGTCCTTCTGCCTGGCCAGACAAAAAAAAAAGTGGAAGGAATCGCACACGTTGGTCCGGAGCACGAAAATTAAAAACAGAAAAGATGGAGGTCCGGGGCTGGATCCCGGGGCCTAAAGGAAACCCCGGATGGAATGGGAGATCCGCTCTTGCAAGACAAACCATGCATTCAGTCCAAAGAACACCTCCAATAGGCCCACTCCCCCTCCCCCTCCCAAGCCAATCTTGATGCCCCCACTTGGGTCACAAGCCTCCGTTATGAAGCTCGGCGACTAACGTTCCATCTGCAGACTCAATATAAAGTGCTGGTGCTGACACATTCTTCCGATGTGGGATTCTCAGCAAATTTCTCGTTTGTCATCCACGCCAAATAAACTTTACATATAAGTGCACATCTTTGCCAATATACACATCGTTCCCCTATTTTGAATTCCGCACTTCCCTGTCGCTCTTCTCGCTCTTCACCAAAGTTGTCTTTGCTCTCCTTCGATTCGGATGTTCTCCGGATGGTCTTGGTTCTCCACCGTCTTCAAAGACACGTACCGGTCGAAGTCCATTGATTAGACTGAGCTGAGTGAGGTTCTTCATGGAGGTTGCACCCTAGGTCTTCTCTCAAGCGATGATGGTAGTGACAAGAAAGGGAATCTCGGTTTCTTAGGTTCTTTCGGTTCGATTTTTGGTTTGGTGGTTCGGTTTGATTTTCAGCACAGCCTTGGTCTCTATGAATATGCACTGTGCAATTGCAAAAGAACAAATACTTCCTGAGTTTGAAGTAGGAGGACAAGAAAA